>JAHXMU010000826.1:1666937-1697743 GCA_019455685.1 Philornis downsi
TTTTTTTTTCGAGTGTAGCACTAAAATCTAATTGCTACAGAAAATCTATTTTCATTAGGACTTCTCCTTTAAGCAACAGTAAATGAAAAATTTATTTATTAAGTAATAAAATGTGAACATTATTAAAGTTTGGCTTTTTCATCAACATTTGAAGTCAAGATTTGTTTTGTGAATTTGGTTAGGCTAGTATTTTAATTGATTTCATCCCAAGAGACAATTAAATTCGTACAAAATCGCATCTTGTACATAATCATATGCTAAGTCTAGTTATGTTGAAGAAATGCGTGGTTTCACCCATTCTGCACAGAAATGTAAGCGACCATATTTCGTAAACTATTGTAGATATATTTACGTAACTTAATACTTATTGGTATAGAAGAACGAAGCCCTAAGAATGGCTTACACTTTAAACCAAACTCATGATAATGCAAATTATAGATCGGATTAGATTACATCAGAAAAAGGTTAGACAATATTCATGTTATTGATAGTGAAATCAAAATTAAATTTTGAATAGAGAATTGAGTATTATACAATTATACAAAATATTTTTATCCTACTTTAAAAAAGTATAGGCCGATAAATCGCGACGACAACGCAACCAATATGACCACATTTGGCGAATCCCTGTCCCTGTCTGACATCCTGGAGCTTTAATTCTTGCACCAATTTAATTTTGTAGACGTGCAACTCCAAACATATTTTGCAAAATGCGGTGAAACGAAGATCTTTGCTTATTTAAAGTACTTGCGCGCTTCCGAGTTAAAAGGTTGGAATCGTCACGAACGGACTGATTAACATCCTCTGCGTTTTTTACCCGGATGACCCTGGTCACTCGGATTTTGTCGTGTCGGTCTCTTTAAACTTGTTGACAAATTTTCGAATGAGGGGAATGCTTGTCGCACATTTTAGGTGGTAAAAACCTAAAATAGCGCAGAATCTACTACACCTTTTTTACTTGTATGCAAAAATATATGGGCAAAGAAATCAGAAAGTATTTCTTCATCGATTAATATAAGTACTGCTGTATTTTTAGGGTATTAATCAGTAAACTTTTAGTTGGTCAGCCGACAATAAATATAGGATGTACGATACATAAGTTCGAGAAATTTGTGTTGATATGCCCCAACATAAATAATGAGTAATTCGTGCTTAATATTGCTAACTGTCATAGCGTTGTGGACTGCATTTTACGAAATCAAAATATATAGGGTGCCCGTCGTGAAGGTAGACTACTTTGTTTGTTTATAATTTTTGATTAAATGAAAGAAAATGGATCTTATATTGATAAATGTTTTATTTAATGTCGGCAATTATGTATGAAATACAATATCAGATAAATGTCCGCCTCTGTTAACCTCACAAATGCTCTTTTGAGCACATTTTTCATTACATTCTCACACATTTCACGCGGTATTTTATTACCTTCATCACGAATATTTTGTTTGAGTTGCTCAAGCGTTTCTGGTTTGTTTACATAAACCTTGCTTTTCAGATATCCCCACAAAAAGAAGTCCGGAGCAGTCAAATCGAGCGACCGTGGAGGCCAATCAACATCACCATTTCACGAAGTAACTTGTTGTGGAAAGACGTCTCGCAGTATTTTCATTGTAATCCTGACTGTATGCGATGGTGCCACAATCTTCTTGATACCACGTGTTAATCAAACCCAAAGCATGCAATTGTGGCATTAAATAGTTTTCAATTATATCACGATGTTGCTTCCCATTGACTGTTACCGTTACGCCGTTTCCTGTTTCAAAGAAGTAAGGTCCAATGATTCCTCCTGACCAAATTGCACATCAGACTGTCACTTTTAATGGATGCAAAGGTGATTGATGAATAATTTGAGGGTTTTCCATTGCCCAAAACCAAGTATTCGGTTTATTTACATATCTATTCAAATGAAAATGTGCCTCGTCACTCATTATGATTTTTTCATGAAAATCGGGGTTGTCGTAACATCTTATTGGCAAATGGACTTCGGCGTGCAGAGCACAGCGTCGAATTGAGGTTGATGGATTGTTTTGAACACTTTCTTGAGCAGCAGTAATGCTCTTAGCCGATCTTGTAGTACGTTGTGGTACATGCTTGGCCCTATCAGCTACAGACCCTCTTTCTTCGAAATTATTCACTACACGATAAATAGTGCATCTTGTTGGCACGTTGTTTCTCCCAAAATTTCACGTAACTTTCTCATGTCACAGTAATCGATGATTGATTGATTGATAAAATATTTTAATGATTAAAACACGTCGGTTTATCGAATATTTATCCATAATAAATTTGCCACGTCTCTACTTCACGACTGCCAAGTATAAACTCTGAAAACTAATGTTCAATAAAATGGCGGCAAAACAAAGTGGTATACCTTCCCGACGGACACCCTGTATGTTGCCGTCGCAGTACTGTCATTGGCGAGGCTTATATTCAAACACACGTTCCCTTTGGATCCCACTTCGTCATTTCTTTACTTTTAACCAACGCATAAATACAACCAATTAAAAGTAATGCAAGCAAACATCGAAACCCGTGTTTACAGCAGCAGCTTGTAAAGGACAGAGTTTCGATTCTCCGAGTACTATAACAGTGACCCGATTCACTTATACAGTAATGTGGCTACTGGATTCCATGTTTATTTTTATTTCTTCAACCAGCAGTAGCTCTGAAAGGAGATCCGTCCTTCACTCGGACATTTATTTTGTTGGTTATTCTTCCTTTTAAGTTTTATTTCTCCAATAACCCATTTCATTGTATTGTTTGTGAAACTCAACCATTGACTCGCGCGGGTGTGGCTGCAGACAATCTCGCTTATAGAATCGCTTCTGGTGAATGCAATTGCATTTGCTTTCATTGTCATTGATGGAGTACATTCGTTATTCTGAGCGAGTGTGAGTGTGTCTGAACGCGTTATAATGTGTTTTTGTATTGTGGCCTCTTTGTTTATTCAGCGGTTGTTGTTCATCGTGTCGGTTTGTTTCTTCAATAATATTTGCTACTTGTATGGACGTGTACATGTGTGTGTGTGTGTTAGTTTAAGAGTTTTTAAGGTCCAAAATGTAATAGCACGCATGCACAAACACACACTCGTGCTCCTATATCGCCACTCAACTACATAAGTAGGTATTGAACTCTTTGTGTTTGTGATTTTAAGCTGCGTTGAGCTTTTCATGCCATTTCGCTCGCGTTTAAGTAAGCTCCACTCACTATATATGTATGTGTTGTAGCCTTGTGTTTGTTTGTCGCTACACTGTGCTCATATGTAAGAGTGAATATTTACTCTTTTGTTTTGGTTTTTATCCGTTTTTGTTTTTATTCGATTCTTGCCCTCGATTATCGAGTATTCAATGAGTTTCAATTGTTTCGCAAATATTGATTTTCATGTTGCGCGTCATTAGATCTGAATTATTGCTACGATTATCGCATCAATAATGCATGCCATTCGTTTCATTGCATGGTATCAACATGTTTCTGTTTCCCTTTTTTAGTCTTTATTCTTTAGCCAGTTTATGGGTTTCTCCTCTTCGATGTTCCTATTAGGGAATGGACAAGTTGATGCTAGATTAGGCTGCCATTCAGTTTATTGGCTGAGTTTGTGTTTTATTCTTTTTATTTGGGATTTTCAAACACCCGTAAAAATTAAAGCCGAACATCATTTGTGGCTAGTTAGCGGTTAACTGGTATTTTATTTGGCTTCAAAACGACTTGGGCCAATTGAAATGACATTTAGTGTGCTCTCGTTTATGACAACAATTATAGTTCACTGCTGTGACAAATATATATATTTTTGACGAATAAACTTTTAATTTACTGTTATGTAAATAAGCTATACAACGAAAATGACGTTTTCAGGCAACAAACTAGTAGCAGAAAGCAACAAACGATAGTAGAAATTCAAGTGACTAAAAAACAACTTTGCTTGAATCCCATGTATGAAATATGGGAGAACTTCTTACATTCAGTGAACTTACATGATTTCTATTTTTAGACTCATTCAACGCGACCTACAGCGCGAGAAGCATTTACCAGATATGTCGATTACTCGAAGTGTTCGTCAGATACATCGAGGTGATCGCCGCTCGAATAATAATAATAATAGTAAGTAGCTGAATGCGGGATTGAACCCGGGATGATGTTAACGCTAGTCGCGTGTACTAGCTGTCGCGCCACGGTCGGCAATAGTAATTGGGTCAATATTAAAAAGAGAATTTTTTACAAAGAGATAAATAACATTAAAATGGCGAATTGTTATTACAACTTTTAGTATCCATTGAAGATTTTATGGGAAAATTATTCAAAAATGTGTTGTATGAATTTTGTATACAATTATTTACGTTTTGCGGATTAATGTAGCGGCAAAAGTTGAAAATTTCAAAAATGACAGACATAGTTTGCTTTAATTTCCGCAACGGGCACAAATTCATGTTTACGTAGCAACGTTAAGAGTTTTTGGTTTTTCTAAACACTGTCTAAGTTGATTGTCAGACACATTTGGTAGCATGTTCAACCCGCTTGCAAGAATCAAAATTTCAAAGAGTGCATCGACTTAAGATTGGTTTACAATCTATCTATTCTTGTCTTCTCTTTCCAAAAAAAGTATGGATAAAAGAGTTTTGTGGAATATTAAAAGAATCTTTCCGAATTTAAGGCTAGGTGAATAAAGTTTTATTGAAAGGTAGATAAAGAAGAATAAAACTAGCCGATTTATTTTCCACCTTCTCATAAATTATTGTACAGAAAACCGAAACTGTATTAGAAATGATAAATTTGTATTTACCCGTCAAATACTTTGAAATTTAAAATATTAAAAAACTAATATGTACTAATATAAAAGTATTATAAAAAAACTATCGTTAGTTCCATTTTTTGTGGAATATCTAAGAATTGATAGAAGTTATTAACAGCAGAGTTTAGACAATGAACTCGATTTTTTATCCGGTTAATTATCCGGTTCCAAAGAACAAAAGGGGTTCCATCCGTTCCAACGAAATATACTGCAAAGAGACAAAATTTTGCCACAAACTTTTTTAAATATTTTTGAAAAACTTGGTACTAGTGAAGTGACTCCCTCTCAAATAGGGATGCGAGCGATAGTCACGTGTCGCCACAATCACAAAATTGTTTGTATAGGTCACAAACATTTGAAACTGGTAAAAAATGAATGTTTACGGAAATAGGGCATATACTATTTAACATAAGAAAAAGGTGTGACTCATATAAAGTAACATTGTAAATAAAACGCATTATAAGAAGAAATGCAATTAAACAGTAACAATTTTTTCTTCCTGTCTAGTGTACTTGATAGTAAGCACTTACCCCATGTTAATGCACATTTGCTAGCATCTCTTATAAAAAGGACTAGCTAGACAACAATTTCCATTAGAAATGTGACTTGGAAGAGGTGTATAAGACTGAGATATCAGTGGCCTTAATATTTGCAACAATTAGCGTATAGTACTATGTAACATTTAGCCTTCTGACATCATATGACTTTGATGTTATTTGAACTTTTTCAGAAAGTAATTCGTTTTTGTTAGGTGCTTTAAAAATGCCAAGAAAAACATTAATAGTTCATGTATAAAGTGGATAAGACAAAAGGTATTACCGCTTCCTACTACTCAGAATCTTTAGGTCAAGTTTTCCATAAAATCCATAAAAGCACTAAAAACCACATACTGGTTAGCATTAACGTTGCCTATGTCCGTTTTCATTAATATTTATTGAAAGTGTATGCGTAAAATTTTCACAGTAATAATGTTATTTCGATTTTCAAAAACTATTATGAATATAACCCTAATATTTTATCTGCAAGATACAGAAATTGTAGAATTGTGGAGCGGTATTGTCGGATTTACAAATTAGTTTGAAAGGTATATGGTTTTCTACGCAGACAGCAACTGCAATTACATCACACTTTATAAACTTGGAACTTTGAATTCAAACCACCAATTAAAGATGCATTAAATCAGTGTTTAATTTACGATTTTGGTTATATTACTCAATTTTTCCTTGGAATTCATTGTGATTCATTACTAAGGAATACATTAACCTCATGGTTAGGATAACCATATTTTGTAACGAGTAACATGACAATTCTAACCAAATAGTCCGTACATAAATGTGCAATAATATAAACAATCGCAACATCATCTTTAGTAACGACAAAATAATCGAATGACAATCCACTCCTCTATATCTCTCGCCAACGCTCTCCAGCATAACAGCACCGATCTCATACAAGCAAGCATACATATGTGCTGCCTAGCATAACAATGATCACACGCGTAACGTCAACGGACAATACCAATAACCATCCTCCCCATCATCTCATATTCACTACACTGTCCGCCATAACAAATGATCGAACACACGCAGTAACAAAAGAGCCAGCAAATAGACATTTAATCCAGCATTCCCCTCTACCTACACCGAAGATGTTACTCACTTACTAACCAGTAGCGCTGCCGTCATTAACAACAGGAACACACAAACAATCGTACATGCAGATCAATGTGACCAAAAGACGCTCAAAGTACTCGTATAGGGTTATCCATTTAGTGGTTTCAAAACCACCAGTGCGGCAAAGCTGTCAGCTGTTAAATACCTGGTCCTTTAACTAAACAATGACAATGGTTACAACGCGACCCTACCACATCCCGATGAGAATTTGTACCAAGCATTGGGATGTTTGTAAAGTTCGTTCGGTTAATTCGGTAGTTCACCATATGTCACTTCTGATGACGCAGAGTTCCTTCAAACACTATTACAACTTCCTCCCACCCCTTTTCTAAACTGTTTACTATTGTTTACTTGTGTTCTCGCTCTAGTCGTGAATGCTTATAGCGTTTAAAAGAAAAGTTTAAAAAATTGAAAAAATGAGCGAAAGAGGTCATTTTAGGCATATTATGCTGTATTATTTCCAAAAAGGAAAAACGGCTGCCGAAGCCAGCCGAAAAATAAAGTCTGTTTATGAAGAAAACAAACCAAATGAAATAACTTGCCAGAAATGATTTAAAATATTTTCTAATTCTTCCAGATTAGGACGACCAAAAGAAATTGTTTCCGACGAAGATAATTATTGTTAATCCCCGTGCAACATTTTTCAACCGTCCATGGGGTCCTAGAAGAGATCGGATTTGTGAGCAACCTCGATATGTGGGTTCACACTCTGTCACCGAGGCCTCACACTACCTTGAGGACCCGTCAGAAACTGTCAGAGCTTGTATGATAAGTTTTACCTCACCCATTGTACTCCCCTCGCCCCGTCCGACATCACCTGTTTCGCTGTCTGAGCAACCACTTAAAGGATTTGAATTTCCATAACGACGAGGAAGTGAAAAATCGAAATGAACGCTTTTTTCAGAAAAACCAAGCATGTTTTATGAGAGAGGAATTAAAAAGCTCCCAGGGAGGTAGGAAGAAGTTATTAAAACAAAGGGAGATTATATAATAGATTAAAATAATTGTTTTCTTGTATATAAATTTGTAAATAAATTTCTTTTAAAAACCGAACAAACTTTCCATACACCCTATAAGTGATATTGCCTAATACCCATAAATTAATTAGGCCAAAGTCTAGAAGCATGACCAAATTTATCAAAATTCAAGATAATTATCCAAAGCGAAGTGAGTTGCTAAGTTCCTGATAAGCTTTAGATAAAAGATATTTGTACATCTACCAATCTACTGATTGTTATTTAGTTGAATAAAGCAATTGTTATTGTGATCCTAATCAGGGAAAATCTACTGGAGGCGGCTGAACTTAGCTCAGCCAATAACAAAATCAAGTTGCAAACGTTGGGTAGATCAGAGGACATTTTGTAGGAAATCATTAACTGAAAGCTCGTGAGCGATTATGACCGGTAAGGACACAGCATAGCAAACATTGCAATGTCCACCACAATTACTCATCCATTTTTGATACAAGTTTCAATGAATCATTAATAAATTTAATTAACATTGTGTTGTCACAGGAGGTTAATGCTTGCAATTTCACATCCATTCACATTTTTAGATACATTTCTCAATAACAAAATCAAATTTATAGATTTATATGGGACAAAATGTGTTTTTAAAAGTGGACTGAATATAACAGTTTCTCGACCTATGTCAAACAGGATAACGTAATACATAATAGCAAATTAAATTGAGAGAGACTGCGTATGCATATACAGTAGAACTCCAATTACCCGAATCAATTGGGACCGGACCACATTCGGATAATCAAAAATTCGGATAATTGGATTTTTTCTGAAAAAAAGGGATTTTAAAGTAAAAGAGATTATTTTTGGCATTGTATGCATTAGTAAAGTAAAAAGAAGTAAAAGTACATAAAAAGAATATATAAAAATAAAAGAATGTACATATGTACATATGAACATTTAGGTACATTTACATTTAGGTACGATTCGGATAATCAGCGATTCGGTTGATCGGAGTTCGGATAATTGGAGTTCTACTGTATTACGAATAATATTTCATTTTTGTAACTTAATACCTTATTGTAGTGAAAATTCATGCCACACAATTTGTGTACTACTAATACATTACTACATTACTGGGCAACTTTCGTTTGAAAACAAGGTGTTTCATTACTTCAAACCATTATTTTTCCGAAAGCAGCGTTATTATTACTACTTTAGAGTAGTATGTATTGACATTATTGGAAGCAACCTGCAAACCCTTCTGTTAGAGGAAAGAAACAGGTTGCTGCTGCATGTTGCTGTTTTATCACTGATGAAAACGATCTCTCTTTTGGAATACCCCCAATTTCTTTTTTGTTTCCATTTGTTTCGACTTTCCTCATCTAAACAAGAATGGCAGCACGAATTTTCTGTGACTGTTTAAGAAATGTTGCAATTCAAAAAGTCCGGCCCAATATGGCTTTGGAAAAAGTTAGCTATGTCATTTCTCTCTGAAGAACGTTGTAGATTGTAAAATGACATTTTGTTCGCAAAGAATTTGGCTACAATTGGAACGTATGATATTTTGTGTGATCTTTTTTATACATCCCTGTGAAGTAATTAATTACTCATTACTCATCGAACGTGGCTCTTGAGTAAGGGCTGTACTCACGACTCATGAGCAGTGGGTAGCAATGCTAGCTTATCCCCATGTCTGTGATTTATGAGCAATGTGGACCATGAGCCATGTGGAGTAAGTAATTATGAGTGAGCAAATTCGAATTTCGATTATTATTGTTAAATTCACTTGCCGAATATTTACATATTATGTAAACGATGTAAATTTATATGGGTAGTTTAAACTATATAAAGGAAAAATACAATATTTGAAATCATTATGCGAAGTATATACCTTGTGGTGTAATGTAAATGTCATTGCCGATTAAAATTTCAAGTTTAAACTCAAAGTGATTCAAATACGTGGAAGCCTACACTGATTTCTTAAACACAAAACCAACACGTGCAGTTAATACTTCTTCTATTAACGATTTTTCCAACTCATTAACTTCATCAACAGCTAAGAATTAAGTCCAAACATTCCAAAGCTGAATATTTATGTTTAATGCGTTGTCTTTATTTCAGATGTAATTACTCATTTTTGTAAATATATATCCAACCATATTTCAACAGTATTTCTTTTGTATTTGAACCGTTTATTCTTTACAGTCATAGCATCTAAAGTATTTACAATATATAAAATTTTTTATATCTCACAGACAAAAATTACAAATAGCAAATAACGTAACTGACTTTAGCAACGGGGGAAAATTGTTAAATATGTTCTCAACTATTTAGGTGATCCAAAGCTAAAATACTTCCCCAAAAAGATATTATAATAAATCTCTAACACTGCCTCGAGTCCACAGGGGCATCAAGTTAGGACGGCATCATAAAAATGACCACAATTGTTTAGTTAATGTGAGTTTTGTATTTTACATTTTAGAAAAACTTTAACAATTTATGACTTCTTAAAACATACGATGTACAACAATAATTTTTGCAATACATAACATTTACTCTACGACATGGGAAGTTGAAATGTAAATAGCAATAACTATACTTCATAGTTTCTTTTTCAGGCCGACTGCACATACCGAACCTGACAGCGAAGCAAGGAAATGTTTTATAATCATATGCCCACATAGGTCGCACAGTAGTTTTGAAATTATTTTTTTTTTTTTCTTTCTGTTTTTATGTTCGGTGAGGTCAACAGAGAATCGATACTGCTTGCTTGAACTAAACTCTAAATTCGAACTTCTACTGTCAATAATCCGACCGTCTGAAGGAAACAATCGTTCAGAAGCGGCCAGTTTTGATCAATAAGAGAGGGACAGTCTTGCATTGGAACGAGGGATTCTATGAGAGAGGCGTAACGAAATTGTTTTAAAATCGGCAAGAAGTTGTTGAAAAAACGTTGACCTAAATCGACTCATTTTGAAAAAAAGCTTTAAATGGCATGCTAAAATAATAGATTTATTTTTACTACACTTTATATTACGTGTAATGATGTAAACGTGATTTTATGATAGATAAACTTGTCATTACATTTGTTGTTCGAAGTTATCACAGAATTATTACAAGAACGGTTACGTGCACAACCAAATCAATGCTTCGAACTGGTGAATTTCCCACTTAGGCTATGTAACATCACAATCTTTATGTATTTCCCTTGGGACTATGTCCAGTACAAAGCCATCATTATTTGTGTTACCATCGATTATTGATGTTTAGGAATGAACTACTATATTAGACTGGCAGGAAGCAAAAATTCTTAAGAAAAAAATTGTAAAATTGAATTGTAGTATTTTCATGGATAAACATTTTATTTGTGTGGATGGTACTGAAATTCGAAAACCCAGATTTTAGTAGGAGACAGAGTAATAGCACGTTTACACCTGATTTTATTTAATGTACCGACAAAAACAGTAAAGGTCCGAAATATTTTTTGTTTTTTTTTTTATGGAGTAAGTTGAGGTTGAGGTTTTCCAAAACTTTGTAAATTATTTAATTACATTTGAATGCAGCTTTTATTATATTCACAAATGCAGTAGCTATATTTATAACAAGACGCTAAGACCAAAATTAAAAATCATCCATTTTTAATATATGGTACAACAACTGGATTTCAAGCAAACTTTTTTGAACCTTAATTATGGAATGTAATCAATAAATCACTCCCGAAACGTAAATATTTTTTTAAACTCGACGGTGCATAAGCACATTACAACGTTTATTATTTATTGCTTTTTATACCCTCGTCTGCAAATTTGATCTCTTTCCAGGCCATTTTTAGTTAGATCTAGAAGAGAATACTTCGAACCACCTGCGTGGAAGCAATCGTCATTATGAGCCGCAAACCATTTGCTGTAGTTTCCTTCGACAACATCGAATTTTTAGAATTTTTGACGCAAAATAAGACATTTGGTTATCTGTAATCGTTCGATATTAAGTATAACTTTACGATAGAGTTGAATTTGTACATTCGATAGCATTTTATAGCAGCCCCATAGACACAATGACTACTTTCAAAGTCTGTAGCGTATCTTAGAATGATTTAAACACCGGCATGAAAAAAAAACCGAATTGGTCAAGATGTTGCAGCTTTTTTGATACTTGATATTGACGAAGAAAGCACCGAAAATATATCAAAGCATCAATTACATTTACGCATGTGTTTCAAATAACAATATAAGGTAAACTGTACGCACCAAAGCAAATTCAAACAATATCTTGTAGTGGAGTCATCGACTGTTATCAGTGGAAGATTTTACGAACAAATTATGTAGGCGATCGCAATACTTTGCGGAATTCTGTATGAATACACTACATGCATATGACACAGGACATATTGTCTTACTGATGCTTGGTGTAAAACTAAAAAATGTTGCTGATAAAATCGACTAGGAAACAAATTTACATTCTATTTCCGTTCACATATTGTTCTTAATACGGTACTGGTCGAAGTTACACGCTATTAAAAATGGATAATGTAGGTCAAAACATATATAGTGCCATTCACACTATGATTGTTTATAGCCTAAATTGATACAACTTCCACACGAATGGACCGTTTTCCAAATAACTTATTTGCACTAGGTACAAACGCTGCTGAAAATTACCAATATTATCCCTTGTTTTAAAATATGCAGGTGTAACTGCTCGCCAAATCTTGGCTTATTCACGCAGCCCAAAGAAAATAGTGTGGAGGCGTAATATCGCATGATTTAAATATCGAATTCATTCGTCCGAGGCTTCAAAATAATGACTTACCGAAGCGTTCTCACAGTAATGCCATGATTTAACAGAGAGTACGGCAAGCTACTGTTAAAGACGGATGTGATAGAGGTTCTGGGATTCAATCTCAGACAACAGATAATCGATTATGATCACACGATAACAAATGCCGTTTACAGTTATGTCCCGTCAGGTTAGCGTGTTTTAGAAGAACTATTTGTTGAACTGCCGGCGTTGCTCCTTAATTCAAATACTGCCGTTTTGTTGATTGGTCTAAAAAAACAATAAGCCAGAAATTTGACACATTCCTGGAAAAAAATTTAATCGGAACCAATGAACGTCCTACAAGTAGTCTAAGAGCAAAATGACTACAATAGTGACAATTTAGAAAGTCGGCCGGTTTCAGTTTTTTCACGAATTGCATTTCAAATGCTACGGCGACGGTACTGAATTATGTTTCTGACGAACACTTCGAGTAGTCAAGTAATCAAAAAAATCTTGTAAATGATTCTCCGTTCCCGTTGACTAAGTCTAAAGATGGAATGCGCATAAACTCATTGAATGTAAAAAGCTCTCCCATATCTTATTCGCGATATGTCAGGGAATATTTTTTTTTGTTTTTGTTATCGTACTGTGGTTTCTTTGGGTCGGTTAGATGGACCCGAAGTTGTTCGAACTGCAAGAAACACGTTCTGGTTTTGGTAAAATAGCTAAATAAGTTGCATACTGACTACAAATATTTCAAATATCAAGCAATACATAACAAAAACGCCATGATAATTTAACAGTGTGATATAGTTAGACTTTCAATATGCTTTATAAGCTAAAATTTCCAACAAGACTATTACATTTACAATAATGTTGGGTATCTTAATTGCGCTTGTCCAGCTTTCCGTTTACTTTTTGTTTGAAACATATTCAGTTTATGAATTATTATTATATACATTATTTACCTTGGCTAGTGTGTTTGAATAATTACATTTTACAATTTTCCGATTTTAGGTCAGTTGAAAATTTATTCGAAATTGCAAGCGATGACATCAGCAGGTATCCTGAGTGAATTGAAAATTTTCTGTAGGGTATTAATTAAGTTTGTACTGATTTGTTAGCGTGTTTGCAACTTATTAATTCACGCCAAAGCCAGCTGATACCGAATTCAAGATCTGCCATTGAAATCCACTTTTATTTCGAACAACATCGAACAATATTGTTAAAATGTAGCCAACAAGATGTATTTATTATTAAAATAATGTATATTGGAATAATATTATACTCAAATTTTTAACTAAATAGTACAACCGTTGAAAAAATTGGACTGTAGATGTTAAAAATTTAGGTGATTCTCAGGAAATTAATTGCTATTTCTTTTAAAATAAAATTGCTGTTATTAATCCAATATTTTTGATAAGTTTGATTTTATCAACAAATATATACTTTGGATAACTATGAGCTACCTCTAAAATATATTGGTAAAAGATCGCATGGTGCGGCTTTGCGATAAAATCGCAAAGTTTGAAACAATAAATTATACGAGTAGGTAAGACGTGCCACAGTTGTTTAGCAATTTACTCCGATTTTAGTAAATGTAAAACATATAAATTAAATACTGATATTGGAAAACTGATCATTGTCCGCAGTAAAACTTTATTTTTTCCATAATCCGCAAATTGTGCATGGGTTTCTTCAACCTGACAATTTACTATTTATGCTCTTCCAATCCCCAAAGAAAACTACCCAACAAAACAATAAGTAATAAATCACATAATAAAATCGAACAATGATAATCTGTAGACCAAAGCTTCAAATCGCAAATCTGAATTAAATTTGAAAAGTCGATCCCTTCCTTTTCAAATTATCTATAAAATTTAAGAATTTTAGAATGTGAAATATTTTATATATAAATAATTTTTATACAAAAAAGCGATATGAAATTAAAAGTTTCTTCAAAAATATTTTTTTTTTCTAAATATTGTTGTATTTTTAAATCTGACCAAGTAAGAAAGAAGTGAAAACCAATACGTCGGAGTAATTTTTATAAAAATAAATCAAGAGGAGCACGTAAACATTTTTATCTATTGTAGACCGTTCATTTAAAAAATTTGTCCTTATTGCTTTAATCATCTGGCCTTCTACTTCAAATCATCACAATAGTTCACGAGCGTTTCAATAGTTTGGCCTTTTTAACGAAGTCCTGATCGCTCCCTTTGTGATATCCTTGATTTTATTGTCGAAGACTTTTTTCCTGCACCGTTTAGATTCATCCGCGAAACATAATCCATGATTCATACGTTGCTGACATTATACAGCTTTTAGAGCTCATGATTCATACAATCCATCTAGTTTTCCAAAAAACTATTTTCTCGAATATTACCAAGTAGATTCAGCCATTTGCGTCAGAACCAAGGATTAGTGTCTGGTTCAGTTGGTTTTTTGTTCATCGAGAGAGGGCGTTGTCACAAAATCACTTTCCAAGTCCATAGTAATATTTGTTCGCAAGCAGAATTTTTCTCCTAATTAAAATCGTTAATTTGTTTAATAGTAGAGACAGTAAAGATGAATAATGCCCCACTACGAACTTATAGCTTTTAACGCTCGTGCAGAGTCCCAAACGCTTAGATTTTTCGTTCGTCGAAACAAATAACTTGAATTTGTTCTCGTTAACGCTAAACTCTATTTTTCGGATTCCTTCCCAAAGCTGGAGAAGGTTGCAGTAACATTTAGCAGTTTGCTGCCAATAATATCTACATTCGCACCGTACAGTGACTTATGGGCATTATTGAAAACATTGTAATTTGTGTTTACTGCAGCTATCCTCGTAACAATCTTGAAAAGTACATTGAAGTGGTCGCAGCCCTGCCTAAATCCTCATGTTGTAAAGTGGCTCACTAAGATTTTTGCTTATATTTGCTACAAACTTCGTGTCAATCAGTGTCAGGACGTAAAAGCTTTTCAGGAATGCCAAAATCGGCCTTGGATTCGTACAAGTTTTGCCGTATTTGACTTTATGGCCGATGCAAAAGTTGTATGCGTAAAGTCTTCTTAAGGACATCAGTGTATCAGGTCAATTGTGGATTTATCAGCTCAAAAACCTCACTGACAAAATCAAATGAGGTCAAATGGAATAGGCTTTATTCTTTTAAGTATCACGATGGTCTGATCACCATTTTTGAACATTCTAATTATCCAGCATGCAGTCACGAAACAAAATCGTATTTAGTAGTTGATGCATAATGATTATCAGCTCATTGTCATCGATGTTAAATAGCTCTGGAGTAATTGCTGTTTCATAACATTTACTTTTTAACTTTTGACATTATTTTCGCTTTTTATTTCTTTGCGCTTAAAAGCTGGTCTGCTTGTCTTTTTTATTCGTTTTCGTTCATTTAGCAAGAAAAAACTGGACATTTAGCAATTTAAAAAAAAAACGAAAAAAAAACATCAGAATTACTACCCAATATTTTGGGCTTTATTCCACATAAAATTTCACCCAAATCTAATTAAAAATTATTGGGGAAATTTTCATAAATTATTGTGATTAATTTTTCACTGAAATATTCCCAGAAACCCCACAGTGTCATGCAATCATGTGTGAGTGTACGAGTATAAATGTAAATCGTTGAATGCCTGCGTTAAAAGTATAGAGTTTTTTATTTCACTTTATTTACTCCATTCTTTTTTTTCGCACAGTTTTATGTTATTGTGGCAATTTTGTTGTGTCGTACAACAAGAACAACAATGACGGCACTAAAACCTCAACAAGCCTCTTAATAAACAACAACAGCCGGAGCGTGTAATTTATCACCAATAGCTGCCATAGCCGCACAGCAACAACGACATCAAAACCAGCAAATACATATGCATGTATGTGACTTTAAACAAAAGTGAACATGAGTTTAGTTTTCTTGCGCGAATGTTGCGACGACAGGTATTTTAAAGCACAACCTGTGCATGTGTGCGCCTGGTGTATGAATGTAACAACTACATACGAATAAACGAATATAAAGGGCCTTTTTATGAGCCAAAAGCATTTGCAACTCTCTTGCAGATTTATTTCATTAATGCACCCACTAACAGCGCCACCAACATCAAACGCCAGCAATGGCAAGGACATTTACACAGACTCAAAAATAAAATTATATGTATCACATGTTCACTAGTGCAAACAATAGCCACGATAGTAACGCTCAGCAACGGAGTAGGGATAAACCTAACAAATGAAATGCAATGTAAAGGTCAGCAGCGGAGAAGTATGTGCTTTAAACTGTTTTCAATTATTAGCCTGCCTATAACAATGAAAAGTTCTCCCACCTATCTTTTGAATCATGTGGACTGATGTTGAAGAGAGAATTTTTTGGAAATGTCTCCGTCGGTATGTTTCTGCTTCTTTTCTTTTGTATGATATCAAACTAAAATATCTCATTTTGTACAAAAGGGATCTGTAGGCATATATATATGTATACAAATAAATGCAAATTGTCGCGCTATATCAGTTTAGTGGCGTCTGAAGTGTTACTTATTTAGTGGTTGGTTTGCCATTTACGAGTATGAATCGTGATTCGTACGAGGGCTTTCAATCGACCAACATTTTGTTCAGCAGCGAAGTTCGTTTCTCACTCTGTGGTTACGTCAACAACAAAATTGTCGCATATGGGGCTAGGAGAACCCAGAAGTGATTGTAGAAAGCCAATTGCTTTCGAAAAAGTGTCTATTTGGTGCGCATTATGGTCTGGAGGTGTCATTGGGACATATGTTTTCGAAAACTACTTCAACAAGATCCATTACTGCAACCAATCCAAAGGACATAGTATTTCTTACATAATGACAAGGTCCAAGCATTATAACGAAATAAAAGCTTCATCGAAATCATACCTTTATGTGTGTAAATTAAGATAAAATTACTTTTGAAACCGAAAAACGGATAAACCTATGTATTCTAAATATCATATGTTAATATTTTCTCATACTTTGTGAGGTATATCATCATTAAGTTTATTAACTTTCCAAATGATTGCTAGTTTTAGAAACTAAGTGACATTTTTTCTTCAAGTGCGTTTTTATACACTCAAATCACTCGAATTTGTGCAAAGTGCTCACTAATGTAAATGGACGGTGGCATATTTCACATTTATTAGATCACTCATACTTGTAATATCACTCAGAGCTTTCAGTTGTGGTACCGGAACTCTAAATTTATACAGTTTTCTCTTAAAACATTTGATTTCATATGATTTCAGATTGTTCATTCGCTTTTCGGAGATCAATAAATATAGATCAAAAACTTTTCCATCGGAAGAGGTAGCCTTTCCCTTGAGGAAAAATCGTACCTTAAACGAATAATGTTGTTGGAATGTTGGCCGTTGTCGTCTGCTCAGATTTACTTTTAAATAAATTTCAAATAGAAAGCAAGTAAATACCGCTACCTTAATATACAAAGGCCCTAACCCATGAAAAACGAATTTTATTAGAGGAGAAGAAAACGTAATAAACCAAGAAACACACTAGATACAAAAACATTTGAAATGTAGTTTTTATTATAAACATCAGACAAATTCAGAATTATAATCGTTTTTTTAATATTTATATTTTTAATGAATTTGTGTGACTTAGGGGCTTTTTCTTGCACAACTTAAAAGAAAAGAAAATAACATATCAATTCATATTTAAGTAAATCAAATGTTGCAATTAGTAAACCAGTTTATATTTTAAGAGAAAATATTATTGTCTTAGGTTTCATAAGGTAATTGTTCATAAAAGTGATGACAGTCTTTTGGTGGCAACTTTTTTAAGTCTTGCAAGTGGTCCCACTTCTTTGGACAGATTTATAAGTCGTCACTCGTCTTTGTGGCAAAAGCTCGTACTCTGTTTTGTAATATACATATATATATCCTGAGTTGTCATAAGCCAATGCTCGTAGCTTGTTAACAGTAGGGTCGCCACTGCTTCTACCTAATTTGAAAACAACAATTTGAATTACAAACAATTTTACTAAACAGTAATACTTACCTGGGCGAATCGATGTGTATCGCTTGGGAATGCTTTCGTAGTCCAAAAAATAATCGTAATGCACTTGGTGTGCTTTTAAAGGTGCAGGGGTTTGTCGAGCCTCTTTTATTAGTTCTGCAAATTGAAAAAATGATTGTATTTGCTTTCTTCGTACATACTTTTCTCTCAATTAGGGAGTGTGTGGAGTCACATTCCCTCTGTGTGTGTCCACTTACTAGATACTTCTGCTCTATTGATATATTTGTATCCATACAAAAGGTAAACAAGGCATTGGACAAGGTAACATTTCTGTTTTGGTAGAAGCAGCCATCCGAATAAATGATTATGTGGTTGATTTCTGGACAAGAAGTAATAAAGTTTCTTAAATGTTTTATAATGCATGTCACAAAAACAGACGCAACGAGACTTCCATCAGTCTCATCCCACACGAAATTATCAGATTCATGCGTGATGACATTGTACATAGTGAAATTATGAACCTGCAATTTCATTTTGTAATATGAGGCATTTGCATTTAATTGAGGCACTAGTTTAACTGCTTGCATATCCATACAGAAGACTGCACATAATCCGGAATGTGCATTCATTTTGTCATTCCGTTTCTCTTCCCGCATCTTCTCTATTTCTTCTCTGTGTTTGTTGTAGTTTTCGTCAGACACGTTCTTTGCCTTATATGATATGCAAATATAACATTCGTCTTTTTTAGGCTAAAAATTGAGTAATTACATTCTTTCATTATATTTGCAAAAACTGGATATGACAGTTTTTTTATAGCACTTTCATCACATGATGCGCATTTATCTACGTAAAGCTTATAAATCTCTTGATGTGACGAAAATGGCTGTTCAAAATATAACTTCTTCGTTCTCTTTCTACAGTAATGCGATTCCATCTTCGGCAACTCATCTAGCCATTTTTGAAGAAACTCTCGTCTTTCCTTATTGCGTTGGCCATTTGCGGAAGATCTTTTGGATTGTATGGAAGAATTTGAGTGCTTCTCAGGACTGATTACTGTGCCGTGTTTTTCAGCAGAGCGAATCCACTTTCGAACCATTTTTTCTTTCAGTCCTAATGTTGAAAGGAACATTGGCCGGCACACTTGCAATCAGATACAATTCTGTCTTAAGAAAAATGCTTTGGATTGCGTTCGTGTTGAATTTTCTGACAAAATTTGTTTTTTCTGCTCCAAAGATACAAGACTTATTACATATTGACGTTTTCCCTCCCATGACATCTCCCAAAACGATTTAAAAATTGCTTTTCGCGTAGACTTACTGAACTCCGAACAATGCCTTAAAGCACTTCTTTCGCAAAAATTTGATGTGCAAGTTGCACCTTGCTGTCTCGGAGGCTTTTGGCAGAAACGATTGCCTGATATTCCAGAACATTCTTCCCCTTTCATCCGATTCATTTTGTTAACATTTTGCTTCCATTCTGACTGCCTCGGAACTATTCCGCTAATGCGTTCCACAACATTTGATTTTTCTGCAGAATTTTCGGTGACAAGATCCATATTTTTTTCCATGTATTATCTTTTTTACTGAAATGTCAAAGTTGATTCGACAATCAAATGAAACAATAACTGCTCACAGACACATATATGTACATAACACAAAAACAATAAAAACAAAATCAGAAAATCTATGCCTATATTGATTTTTGCAAATAACAGATCTAAAAAATGTTTAATATTGAACATTGAGGAATTGTCGTTATTCATGATTCCCCCGACTGTTATTTACTGTTTATTTTTATACCGAGCTATTTTTGTGAGCGCGCGTGCCATAAAAGTCTTCTCACAAATACGATTTTGCGTTTTCTTGCATATACAATGAATATGATGTTTCCTTTGTGCATTGCTTTAAAAAAATGCATTTTCGAAGATGTGGGCTTTAGGTAATTGTTTTTTTATTTTACTTATTTTCCACATGTGAGACACTTGCCGGCCTCACTGTCGTCGTGACGTGCAGTCTCATCGCGAGATTCTCTTCTGATACGAGTATTTGCTAGCAACCTAGCTTGCTTTTCCAGGGGGAATTCGTGTTTTTTAATAAGCACTATCGTTACTGCATCTATCAGCTATTACGCTATATTGATTTCAATTAATGAATGAATTTTAAAATTATTGAAGAAAATTCTGAAAAATGTCAAATTTTCTAGAGGTATTTTAACTCTTTGTATGAGTAGATTCTTTCCGATTTTGTCTTACCTCGAGGGGCTCAGCTTCTACAAACATGTGAATGAACTGACCGATGGCGGAGAGATAGGGTTAAATCGGTAACGACTATTACATTGATCATGACTGCACATACTTAATGTTAGTTGCTCCAATAAACATGGAAATCCCCTTTATTCGCGAAATAATCGCAAGTAGGACCACTCTTAAATAACATACGAGTATAGTAGTTATCTATCAGGCACCACTGCTAATTGCTTTTAATTAACGAATGAGTAAAAGGTAAATAGTTCCAATTTTGAAAAGAAGGATTTAGAACTTATGTGTGAGCAAGTTACTGCCACTGCCCTGATTTCTCTCATTTGTAACAAATGCGGTCTGTAATTGGGTGTGTTAAGAACTCCGTCTTTTCATACATATTACGAACATATCGAATTTATTCTTCATCTAGCGGAAATTCGTGCCCCCAAACAATTTCAATAATTAATTATAAATGTGAATGAGTCAGAACAGTTCTATTGAGATCTTGTGTACTACCACTGGACGCGTTTATTGCCTCTAATCATTGAAGAAATTAAAATTATTCAGAAAATCGTGAGAAATAAAAAACAATTTTCTACCGAGTTGATTTTTTGTAATTTTCCTTTCATTTCTGTTCATTTGTTTAGGTCTGTGGACATATAAATCCTTACTGACTAAGAACTCACACAACATATTTCAAGAAAGTTATGTAAGTATGTAAATTAATTTATTTTAAATATCTAAAAAGAAACAGTTTAAAGTTATTTCTAGACATACAGAACTCTAGGTGCTGATTTGGGTATTCCTTTCTTGCAATCCCATTTACGATATTGAATTCAATGAATCTGAACAATAATTCAGAAAAATCAATTACACAAATAACAAGGTGTGATAAATACGGCGATATTGCAAAAATTTTAAATATAAGGAAGTACAAAATCACCAAAGTTAATTGAGGAGGGAGCAGGTTTCAGAATGACCCGCTGAATTTTTGGAAGTTAACTTGCCTATGATTGGAAAATATTTTTATGTGGAGTTTCAGTCTTCTAAACCAAGAACTAGTATACTTAAACCGACACCGATTTTTGCAATCGTCAAAATATGTACAGTATAGGGTCGCAGACGAGGATTTCTAGGTTTTAAAAATGGAGCTGTATATGGTGGAGAGAACATAAATTTGGAGAACGTTTTTAACTGGCCTCAGACAAAAATGTAAATTTCTCGAAATGTGCGATTTTATTTGTAACATTGTGCAAGAATGAATAGAGATTGCCGGTTCCATAGATTGCAAACATTTTTGGCTTTCGTCTATGTGAAACTTAGTTTGCTTAGATTTCCTACTCCGTCTTCAAATATTATGTTGCCGAATGATGATTAGCCTTATTATTTAAACTGTTCTCTACTTAAAAACTATATCCTTCTTCTGTAATTCCATACACTTAATTACTATTTACTATTTACGAATTTTGCGAATTTTCGATTTAGTGGATGGCTGATAAGAAACAATTTGTCGTTTGAGGATTGGTAGAAAAAAGACCAATGGAACCAATTGATAAAAGAAGGAGTCTCTTCACTCCAAAGTATTATTTTCAACGGTAATCAGTACCGTAAGGGAAGAAGCCCGAATCCATTACGGGCTATTAAAGCTGTCTATTACAGTTTCCTGTGGTGGGCAGTGATCGAGGTTCCTATACTTAATGGAAGTCCGCTACTGTCCACAGTTCCGAGTAAAATCGCCAACGCTAGTAAAAGCTGAAAGTCTCTTTCAGTAAGCCTAAAAAAATAATGTGTGTTATTCCACAAAATGTGAGTACTCTCCCACATTCTAGTAACCTGCAACTTTATAGATTGTATTGTTCTGCAAAAACCTAATATTTGGAGACAATCGACTGAGGGGTCACAATCCTGCTGGTACTTTCCTTAGAAATAACTAATAAACAAAAAAAGAAAAAATCTAATTCCCTTGCATCCCATGTACGTTTATGACAATAGTCGATTATTCGACAACTGAAAGTGGCCGCCGCTCTAATAATGAAACGAGCAGTGTAGGAGATTGAACTCGCGATCATATGGACAATAGTCGCGTGTGCTAACCATTGAGTTTGATCAGTAATAACCAATTGTATCCACATATTCTCAGATCCACATCTTTCATTTAAGTTCAATAAATTCGATCACTATTTGTACACGTCTACCATGTGGTAAACTTAAGTCTGTGAATACAAATAGAATTCGTATACCTCTTAAAGAAATTGATCGATTCACCGAGTTTCAATCTGTCCCCTGTCAATACTGCAATTTTATCTATTTAATAAGTGTTCAATACATATCGCCTTATTTAGCTCATACATTTCTATGCTTATATGTTCCATTCAATTGCTAAATTCAATTTTTATTTAGTAAACTTAGTTCTGAGAAAGAAAATAGACTGTATTGCCTCGGTCTTCAGGTTACACACCATACAAGTTGGCCATAACGTTAATTAATCTTTCATAATTTCTAAGCGGAGGCTTTCTGTAAGATATAATCAGAATAATATTTTGTGAGAACTGAATGATTTGTTAGACCCATTCTTGCACCCCTATGAAATCCTCTTGGTTGCACTTCGACTTTTGGCTGTTTAATTTGAATGCTTCTAAAAATATACCACAGTAAACCGAAAATATTATAAAAATTTATATTTAAATGTGTTTTTAAAATGGTCCGCTTAGCAATAGATGGATTATACGAGCACTTACTGTGTTTCCATAAACCCTCATTCTATTCTTGGTTTGCGAACGTACAAATGCATACACATGCAAATACAAGAGCACATATGTATATCGCAGTCATACATCGTACAAATAAACTTAATAACTTTTGCAAAGCAAACATTTGTTCTACTCTTTCAATGAAATCTAATCTATTTATGCTCAACACCAACAAACCAACCGAAAAGTAATCTCATAAAGAACAGTGCTCACCTTGTGTGGGCTGGAACTCATTCGTTCCATGGACATTGTAATGTTTTGTTTAAATATGAACTTTTTTAATTTCAAATCTCTTTAGCAAATGTTTGTAAACATTATTCCGTCTTATACATAATATCATAAGTGATTTTTATATTCTTATGCAGCTACACAAACACACACAGCCACACAAATCATAAAAGCAAACTCACTCACAACCATTGTTGACAAACAATCTTTGAAACGGAACAGAATAGGGACGAGGTGGATCTGAAGGTTTTCGGTAGATGTTCTCTAACGTGGACTAAACACTTTTAAGTCGAAGGGCCAAAACAAAAACAGAACAAAAAAAAAATGTATATTCTTGTTGTTGGCAATGCGAATATCAGTACAAAAGTCATCATGAAGTGAATTTATGAAAAGTACCGAAGGGGTGGAGTGGAAGCTGGAAGAGGGTAGCGTCTACTCACAGACAAACCGGAACAGAAAAATCTAGCCATAATAAACAACAAAACACAGAAATACTAAGCTAAAACAGAAGGAACCATTAAAAACACAATGCAAACAGATGAAAAAACTTGGAAAAAACCTATGAAAAATGGAAACAAAATTGAAACTTTTAATGTTTGTTTTAAAGTTGTTGAAATGTTTAGATGTTTGTTGTTTGCCGAACACTGCTCAGCGACTACTTCACAGCGTCGAGTGTTGATTTTGCTGCGCTGTCCTGTGTTATGTCAGGTAAAAAAAGAAAACATTTTCAAATCGAGATGTGAATATATTTGAGGAAGGATTTCTGTATTGTGCGACTGAATTGTGGGATAGTTTATACCAACACTTAGAAAGTCTCCAAGTTAAGGATTTTCTAAACTTTTATGTTGTTCCCCTTCAAAGCTGATACTGATATGCATAAATGAACATACGCCCACTCTCACACGTGTACACTTGTGTACTTGTACAATGTGTTGACATTCATACACATGGAAAATGATTATAATGAAGGTAAACTTTTATGCTTCCTCAAGTTGATATCAAACAAAAGTTATGAATATTGCTAAAGAGATCACAATACAAAAAGCTATACTTTTAATAGTTATTTTCCATCTACTCGTATATGCACAGGGAACGTAGTACGTAATCGTACAAAGATTTTGTGACGTTAAGAATGCCCTAGTACTCAGATTTCGTAACACTGCGATGGGCCAATGCAACTTTTGGTAGCCAAATGGCACTGGCATCAAATTGATATAGTTTTCTTCAGGTTGTTCCGTTAACCAAAACTATGTTTTGGAGTAATTATTTAATAAGACTCAATTCAGGCGCCTGCCTGGCCGAAGCCTATATAGCTCCGTTGATCCGAAAAAACAATAAATCTTAAACCTAAAATCTTGTAGTCTTACAATTATTTCATTAGTAAGGGGCCCACAACAGAGGAGATATGCGAAAACGTGTCCTGGTGCGCGGAAATTTTTGAAAAAATGCATCGAAGTGTTATCTGAGACAAAAGTGCAGAATATAAAACAATTGCGTTGAAATCGATAGCGTATGAAAACAGTAATATCAAAAATAGGCGGTATGGACTGCATTCAGTAAAGATCATCGGACCTAACCAAATCATATGTAGTAGCCAGTACGGAAATTTCAATTATGTAAACTGATTTATATATGATGCCAGAAGCGGCGTGCAGAGGGGTTCACAATGCCAGAAAAGACGTAATAAATGCTATGTTCTTATCAATAAATGCCCTAAATTTATGCACAATAGAGCATTTATGAACATTGAATGAAAGATTTGGGTCTACGCAATTATGCTGTCAATTTTTCCATATTCTACAAAGCATGCCATGCCAAAAGTGACATGATTAACCGGTCGTTTTTCTCCAATTTTAGCAGCAATCAAAGAACGATAAAGCGGACATAAATTTAGTTTGCTGCGGTCGACGTATTAACAGTTGAAGAGAACAAATCAAGTTTCAGAGCATTGGTAATCTGGAAGGGGAATATTAGTAGGGATGGACCAATGAGGGCCATTTACAATCCTCGGCTACCATCTGGCAGCATATTAGTTCCCATCCAGTCAGCCAGTTCATTCGACTCAGTCGCGAAACACATTTTGTCAAAATATACTTACTATTATAATATACTTACTACAAGCTTCGGGCAAAGGTGTAAATATAATGAAAATCTAATAAAAATTGCCTTCTATAAGTGATAAAGTAAAGATTTGCAATTCCATTGCTATGGAGCACAGTTCGTTCCTGATACGTTTGACACAGGAATCGCCCCCGATACAGCTAAATTATACTGAATTTAATAAATTACATCCAGTGTAAACTGTATATGCGTGGAGTCGAGAAAAGTAAGCTTAGCAGGACCTTGATATGTGTTTCATATTCTATTAACTTCGTCCCTTGCCCACATTTAAAAAATGCCGATAAATGCAATGGAATTTCAACATTTACTGGTTGCATTTTCCGGGAAAATTTTATGAGTTGAAATAAGAAATAAGAATTTAGTTTTGAAAGCTAAGTATATGTAATGTTCCGCTTAGTTCATATACCTTAAATGTCAGGATTGCCAGCTATTTCTGTTAGGCAATATTTTGCGCATAAGATTTAATGCGTATTATAACGATATGATTAGTATCAAAATAAGCTTTTATATGCAATCCCTATCATATCTATTTATGGCCCTTTGACAACACTTTCATCTACACTTTTTCTTATTCTGACGTCATCTTCGCGTTTAGAGGGTTCATTCCTTATGTACAGCTGTCGGCATATGAGAAAATATAGGACTTGAGCTACTTATAGATGTTGTCTCATTCGCCACTTCACCAAAATCCTAAATTACTCAGAACCTGTTTCATATAGAAAACAATCTTTTTTGCAAATATAAAATTAAAAATAAAATATTTAAGAAATTTGTTTTTATTTCAATTAATTAGGAAATTTACGTGATAAAGTCCTAAATCGTAAATTCATATTTGAAGAAAAAATATTGAACATGTGCGTAACCTTTGACATTTTCTTGTTAAACTTATGATTGTTAAAACAAAAACAAATCTATAAAATCTAAAAGAACATGATAGAAGAAAGTGTAAACCAATTTGGAGAAATTGCAAGCAATGTAGAAACTAATACTGAATATAACACTTTTTTCAGGAGAAAAACATCGGAAAGAGTCATAAAATTTCATTCATTTAAAATTCATTATTAAAAGCCAGGATAAAAGCAGTAATATTTCAAGCACAAAAAAATTGGAAGTTATTTTTACGCATGATTTGACTACTGGCATAGAATATTAGATATTTTTAAGTATGAATTAATGAAAAATATACCTTTCGGAATATTTTGGAAATAATCCACCATTCGAAAATGGAAAACATGGTTTGAAATAATCTTAGAAACGCCTTTAAACACACCGTTGCAAATTTTTGGGGGATCATATTTGCAATTTTTTTTTCGACAGGCAGACGGACTGCCAAATGTCCGTCATCGCTAAATAGAATCAGAAAATGATTTTCAGTCGAATGATGTCAAATTTGTTGAAGTGCAATAGTGGATGTAGAAACTGCCTTCGCTATCAATTATTTTCTTAATTTCAATGTATGAAAACAATCGCCACATACTGTCTCAAACTTATTTAAAATACAAACCTGGAAAGTCACAGCTAAGAAAAATTCAGGCATCAAAAAACAAAAAAAAAAAGAGAAAACACACTGGCTAATAAAATTAATCACATTCTGCAAATATAATATTGTAATAGACCGTAAGACCGGTATTTCTCTTTATCTGTCTGCGAAATCTTTTGGCAACATTTTTATTTTCAAATCACAAAAAATACATAAAGTTTTGGTAAATTTCAATTCCAAAGGTAAAGAGAAAAGAGAAATAAACTCCAAATTTAAAATACATAGCTGATATCTGTCTACTACATAGGAAAATGTATACTCTATAGAAAATGTGCTTTAATAATAGATCGTTTTAATAACCACCATCACAGGATGACGGTATACTCATTTTGTTATCCATAGGCAACAATCTTCCCATAAATGTGTAATTTTAGAAAAACGTAATAGCTAAAAGTAACATACGGTGGTATAAACACTGCAAAGAACTAAACCGATCCACACAATTTTTTAGGAAGTCATAATAATTATGGTTATTGAAAAATAATAAATGATACACATTTTCACTTGAGAAGTGGGTTAAGTAAAACAGTCCAGTCGACTTAAACAAATAAACCTAAGTCTAGACGTGGTTATTAAAAAATTATGATATACATTTTCAGGGGGAAAATGGTCTAAATCAATGTAATGTAATATACGGTAGGTTGGATTTTCTGTCACTACCACTTATCTGGGCACAGATTGCCACAACGTCTTCTATACTATCTACCGAACGTGATACAAATATTAAACCGGTTCACCCATATAAGAAAGGACTGAAGCTAGACTTGGAATAAGCGGTCTTTTCGGTTTTTTTTTCAACAATTGTGCCACTTATTCCAAAAGTTGAGTTTAGTTTTGTTTCTGATATTGCATTGCATAGTATTTGAAATGAAATTGGAAATCAACACTGATTCTGTTTCTCTACCGAAACATAATGAAACATATATTTTGGTAGATATAAGATATCAGAGAGAATTATTCCAGCGGATAGACAGTGAGTATGAACGCCTATCTATCAATCATCTGACTCCTACTTGGTCTCCTATATTGTTTCAACATACATCAATAAATTTTGGCGTCATGAGAGCAACGTTAAGGTCTACATTTAGAATGGCAGTAATGCAGTTATAGTTTGAATAATAATAAGACATCATACTAAAATAAAGATTCACTACAGGGTGAAATTCTAATTATTGCGAATAATCTAAGTTTTGCTTGAATGCCAAAAACGCCTAACGATTTACTTTGATTGTCATTCAATCTGAACATCTGAAAAGAAAGCAAACACAGATGTACACTGTATACATAGAGATTCACAGCTTTTACATTTAAAAATATTTATATTGATTTAACATCCATTTTGCAAAAACCCCGATTTTTTATACATGTATATTTCATAAATTTCGTTTCGAATTAGTATTAGTATTATAATCGTAAAGTAATTATCAGTTCTTTTCTCGAAATGGACGGTACAGATGATTTCAACCATTACAGATTTAGTAGAAAAACTCCTCCAATTGATGTGACAACTGAGAAAGAAAACCAAATAAACTCACGGAAAGTAATAAGCTCAGCATTCACCCTATCTATATAGAGCACATAATATGTGCCGCTCCCACTTCTTTTTTGTTATCCTGAAAATTTCTATAAAAACACCAGATTAATGCAATTAAATCAGTTGATTTTGTTTCAGATTATTTTATTTTGTCTTTAATCTAAAAGGAAACCAAATACGTGACGCTGCGTGTGGGAGAATGCGAGTGCTTTCGCATTTATAAAGCGTAAAAATAAAAATGGTAAATGACTGCTAGCGGCCAAATATGAACTCATCGTTATTATGTAATAAATATAATGTAATGGACAACACAGATTTCAATATGTGCACCAAAGGGCTTAAAATAATGGGTGGTTAATTTAGAGATATTATTTTTGCAGTAGGATCAAGGTATTTTTGCCAAATATTTTTTGACAATTTAGCATGAAACGGTTTAGGTTGTCATCTATATGAATTACTCACGAAGATCATGTGATAACACACGTCCACACTTCCTACTTCTGGGCTACATAAAGTCCAAACTTGTGTAAGTCAGATACGTTTGAGAATTTATTTTTATTTACGAAAAAGTTAAGTATAAAAGAATGAAATGATAAACCTTAAAAACTGAACAAAGTTGGACTGCCACTGCAGCATAACGAATTAAAACCAAAGATTTGGTATTCTATTTCCAACGTAACTAACACTGAATCCATTTTTATTTCAGTTCTTTCTTTTGCAAAATCAATGTGTTGTCGAACTCAGATCTATACTGTGGCCGACGAAATAAAATTTGGTCACCCCATTTTTATGACAGCATAAAAGAAAGAGAACACTCGTATATAATTGTACTGCATTCAATTTTATTGAAACTAGGAGTCAGTTCTACCAGAACTTGATAACATTGACGCAAAAAAAAGATGATATAAGCTAAAAATTCCAGACAGAAGTTAACTTTTTAATAAAGCCGTAGCAGTTTAAGCTGGTGTACAATTATATGTATCGCGTTTTGTAAGTTGAAACTCAGCAGGTGAGATCTTTAGTCGTATTTAAGGTCATTGCTGGATAAAATATAAACAATTTCATTTTTCATTTTTGAAGTCAATTTTTGTAATTTTAAAAATTACATTCTGATTATTATCAGATAATAAAATGTATGTATTATTTATGTATTTTATGCCTGATCAAGAAGCAACGTATCGTTGCACGAAAAGTGCACCACTGATTTCCACATTCTTAAGTGAAACGAAATTGTCTAAATTATTGTAAAAGAAAAACTAGAACATATTTGAAAGCTGTATTCCACAGGGCGGTCCACATTTGATCAAATAAATTAACAGGCAAATAATTTAAAGGCATTGTTGAAGTTTGTCGAAAGTTGTTGCCCTTTCTTATGGCTCTTTCATAAGTTTAAATGTTCGATGCAACAAAACACTTCAAATAAGAAATTTGTGTGTTTGCTGATGAATGCATTTCATGAAACTTTATATATGTATAATTTGAATTTGTATGGATTTAAAACTGTGCTCGAGGATGAAGTCTATTAATATGCTAACTTAATCTAAATTCAAAATTCAAATTTTACTCAAAATACTGAAAGATATTGTGTTGATTTCTTTTACAATGTTGATATTCCATTACAGAATGTGATAGGGAAGAGCCAAGTACAACAGGTTTAAAAGTAACCCAAACATTTTATTATATTATATTTTCTGCAACAATTAAATTTAAGAATCACTATTAAAACCTTAAATCCAGTCTTTTAACATTTTTTAATATAATTTTCTTTAATCAAAAATAAAATTCGAAAATAATATTTGTTCTACACAAAAATATAAGTATTTCCGCAAGTACAACTCAGGTCTATTTTGTAAACATTCCTCCGAACCATTTCACACTAAAATAAAAAAGGGGTTTAAACTAGTTTGTGCACCCCAAGTAAAAAACTTAGTTCCTGAATCTGAATGATTGTTTGTTTTTAATAAATTTTAAGATTCTTTAATGCATTCGCGAACTCAACCCTTCAACGTCATAAAAACTTTTCGTTGACACATCTCCTTCCTTTAAGTTGAGTGCAACTGTAGTAATTTTTAATGGAAAATGTGAATTATTTTATGCTTTCATTATGGTGGGGCAGGTTGCAATAACAGGCTTTGCGAAAAAAGTCAAAAATTATCTAAAAAAATTATGAAAATTGCTTGAAGCTAATTCCAAATTTTGCCTGCTAAACCGGTTAACACGGATGGTAATTTTGTCC
>JAHXMU010000826.1:1697753-1966269 GCA_019455685.1 Philornis downsi
CACGAATTAGAAAATAATACCGAATTTGAGTGACTCCGAACATTTGCAACCAAAAAGACATCATACAATCTTTTGTAACTTTTTTTTGAATTATTTAAATGCGGCCGTAATTAAGTACGTTAAAGTTCTGTTCTAATTTTTAAAATAATTATGTCTCCAATTTCCGTCCTGTTATTCCCCGTTCGTTAAACATAAAGTTCACTTTCGAGACAGAGTGTAAAGGAATAAATTAACAAAACCTCTTGCATTTGCTGAGATATAACACGCCAGAAACCCTTTCAGGTAGCAAGCGAGATGAGTTCAGATGCGTCAGTGTGTTTATTTTTAACTCAGTAAAATATTACATACTCGCTCAAGTACATATTATACTTGTACTGAGAGAGGATACGAAAAATCATTGTTTACGTTAAATGTTGCTACTGTTGTTGCTACTTCCTTCCCCCAGATGTTGTTGTTGCTGTTGCAAATATTATTGTTTACAAACCGGAAGTATGTTTTATTATCTTTATGCTATAGCAGACACATAACGCGTTAACCACCGATGGTTTTCATCCACATACATGCACTCTCTCACATGGCGCTAACGTTCTTGTTGGTGTACAAGACGGATTTGGAAAGGCCCTTTACTTAAGAGAGTTGAAGGTGAGTCAGACGCTTCGTTCTATACTTGATTTTCGACATTACAAGGGGATATTCTTCAACAATTCCTATCGGTTCGGATAACAATTTTAATTACTTTCTAGATATTATGAAACCCACTAGACGCGAAATTAGCGAAATAAGTAGCAATTTTACATACAGAAATAAATGATACGCTTTAAGATAAGTTAATTCATTATTAGAAAAATACTCTTAAATTATCAATGGTTTTACATTTACTGATCAGACAACAAGTTAAGTAACATGGATGAAAGTCATGATTGTGGATTGGCAGAATCATGACCAACGAAACACAACCCAAACCCAAACAAAACTAAACGCTAAGTTGCGTATTGCCGATATAATCACAGCCTACAACAACAAATCCTTTTTATTTCAACGACAAAACGTCCTTAATCCTAATATTTCTGGAAAACAACTGCGCAAAAATCGACACCTGGGGAATAATGTCGCTTTGCCTCTAAAGAAAAGAGGGCTGCTTATGTGGCATTGAAGGCAATTGCAACACGCACTGTGAGGAAATGCTATAACGCGAAGAGGAGGGAGGTACACCTACTTTTTAGACGGAAATTCGAAAAAATTAACCAAAATGGCAGAAGAAAAGTGCACTACCGCTTTGGGCCTAATAAATCCACAGCCGACCACATACACACAACTGCAAATCATGATGAAGATCGAAAGAAAAATGTAGACACACATTAACTTTTCACAGGCTGCCTTCGACAGTCCGATACGGTAAAACTGATGTGAAGCTATGACCGAGTTCTTATGCTACATTGTAGGATACTGACATTGACCAGCATGAATTATTAGCAAAAATAGTCAAACATTTTAGACAAATATTTTACAGCAAACGCAGGTTATATTTTAGACGTATTTATGAGAAAAGCCGGACTAAGCACAACTGATGCCATTTTCGGTAAGTCAAATAATACTTGCGTACGTTGATAATATATACGAGGTGTGTTTGAAAAATAAGCTGAATTTTCAAATTCCGCGGGCTATGTACTTTCGGTTATTATTTTTTTTTATGTTAGTACACTCGTCTTGAAGATATGTTGACGGTTTCATCCATATAGCATGTTTAGCTTGTTTGTGAGAGGCATAAATAAGACAAGTGTTTTGCGTGTTCGGCGATTTTCTGCTATCGAAAAAAATTGATCAAAATAATTGCATCGCTTGAAATTTTGACAGTGGCACACAGTGGGAGTACTCTGAGTCAAAACAATGTTTACAAGTGGTACAAACTTTTCACAGAAGGTCGAGAAGATGTGAATGACGACGCTAGCTCTGGACGCCACAGCACATCAACAACCGATGCAAATTTAGAGAAAATGAAGAAAATTGTTATGGAAAATCGTCGAATCACAATTAGAGAAGTTGCTGAGGATGTCGGCATATCGGTTGGCTCATGCCATGCAATCTTTTCGGAAATTTTGGGCATGAAAAGTGTGGCAGCGAAGTTCGTTTCAAAATTGCTAAATTTTGACCAAAATAACATCTCATGGGCATCGTCTAGGAATTGTTGAATGACGTTAACGATGATCCAGTTTTGCTTAAAAGGGTCAAAACTGGTGACGAATCATGGTTATGACATAGAAACCAAAGCGCAATCGTCACAATGGAAGAGTCCAGGAGAGCCAAAAACAAAAAGAAAGGAAGCCAAGGAGGTAAGGAGTATTACCTTGAAGTTATGCGCTGTTTGCTTGTGAGAGACTATTTGACCAAAAACAACACCGTTATCATGCCTCAGCCACCGTATTCACTAGATTTGCCCCCCTGCGACCTTTTACTGTTCCCAAGATCGAAGAGACCCATGAAAGGACGGAGTTTTGCGACGATTGAGGAGATAAAAACCGAATCGCTGAGAGAGCTCAAGAACATACCGAAAAGTGCACATCAGAGCTGCTTCGAGGATTGGAAAAGATGCTGGCACAAGTATATAATATCTGAGGGTGACTACTTTGAAGAATATAAAATAAAAATTGATAAATAAATAAATATTTTTTTGAGCAAAGTTAAAATTGACCTGTTTATTTTAACACACCTCGTACATCATTGGCCGAAATTAGCCCTCTCAAGCTTTAAGGAGGAATCCGTAGAGGAACATCTTGCTGTAATGGTGGAGGAAAAACACTACGTTGCCAACTTTCAAGTGATGGATAAATTTGTCTACTGTTAATATAACTAACGATATCAGTCTAGAAATTGGGACAACAGGTGATTCATAGGCCTGGGAAATACTATGCTATTTTCGTAATTGAAAACTCAGTTTCCGAGCTACAGGCATATTTATAAATCGGTCATCCATTATTTCTGCGGTCTCTTTACCATTTTTTGGTTTAATCCCTTAGAAAACTACACGAATGAAGATATTTTTTTTTCGTTTCCGAAATACAGAGATCTCTGAGATTTCTTTTTTTTTCAGCTGTCGGCTTCAAGCGATATGTGAAGTTGTATGGTACCTACGACCAGTTTTACAACCGTCCTTTGTTTTCTTGAAATTTGGACAATAAATATGAGCCGCTCTAATTATGCAACTCGATTTTAAATTTTAGTTATACCAACATTTCTTGGAAATAAGAACAATTTTTGAAAATTTTGTTTCTTTTTTGAGAACTTAATTGACTGCGTTAATATCGACGTCATCTTAGAGTTTGTGGAATAATCGTTTTCAAATATGCAATAGTATATTATTCAGTATCAGTCAATCAACATTTTTTGACCGTGTCAAAACCAATGAACTAAATTTTATCCAAACAGTATTTCAGGTGTCGGCAAGCGTCGAGAAGTCATATTTTGACAACTTTGTAATCGAAATTCAATTCCAACACAAACTTAAATATATCTTTTACGAGTTAAGGTGGCTAAGACGACATCACTAATACGTTACCTCACAAATAGCATAACGCGTCTTACGGAGGTGCAAAATTCAATCCCCACTTCGCTAAAATATTTTTATTCAGATTAGTTAGTGAAGTTGGTTTGAAATGGCTGAAATTATTCACCCTCTCAAGAAAAGTATTTGCAGATGTATGTAATGAATATTCCAACCTCAAGTTTCTTAAAAATGTGAAGTGAAAATTTCATAACAAATTTCGGATTCTGGAGACAGAGTTATCCTTAATTTATTTCTTAGAGATACTAAATGAGAAGAAGTATTATACAGATGTTCTAATTTGAACCACTGCTCCGAATTACGACCGAGATTTGTGGACCTAAAGAACGATTTTTCAGCCGAAACATTGGTTCAAAGGTATGTAGAACTAATGAGTCGAAAAACCACAACATTTTTATGATAACATACTATATGTCTTTGCTGCCGAATTTCACCGAAATTAATGCCTGCCAATATTGAACCTCAACTATTTGGCGAATACCATATAAACTCGAGATGAGGGTTTGAATACTTCGGTCTTGACCACGCCTGCGGTAATATTATACTGGTCATTATCCACACTTCGACAATACTCTCTGTCAGCAATGATGGGTTCATATATTATACGAAATAATTTTTCGTAGAAAGATAAATACCATTAGCGACTGGTATAGTTAGTTTTCCGTTTGTCGAGTGAAGACTTTTCACTAAATGGATTGGAAATTTCCTTTTTTCGATATTTTCATGAACAAAAAAATCGCAAAATACACTTGAGGCGAACTAATGAAATTGACCACAGTAAACAAGCTAAACAAGGGATCACGCTCAAACTCCGCACCAGTGGGGAGAACAAACGTGCCTACTTAACAATGAAAGGAATTTGGCAATTTTTTACGATTTGAGAGAACGTATTTAATTTTAAGAGCGATATTACTCATGAGGCATCTAAAAATGTTCAAAAAATGCCGATGACATCATTTGCAACCTGCTAATGTAAAGTTGTTGTATTCGTGGGTGATTATCCAACATAGTGAATAATTTGCAAATGCCATTGCACTTTCCTCTAAATGACGAGGAGGATCACTGCAGGTTCCAAATTCCGCTGCTGTGTATAAATGCATATATTAATATGTATTTTTTTTTTTTTTTTGTTTTTTTGTGCAGCGCATGTATTTTGTAACATATGTTTCTTGTAGCTTCCATGGCATGAAAAAATCTTGGCTAAAGATCTTAACTGCGATATGTATAATTTTAGATACATATTTTTCTTGGTTTGTGGCAATCTTTTGTTATTCTTTGTGTTGCTACGAGAACGTTGGGCGACTTGTATTTTTTGTCTGAACGGAAATTATATATGTCCGATATTACTTTTAAAATATGGTTGTTGTCTTCCACATTACTGCACAGTTACGAAGATGAACAAGCAGAAGAGTTTTTCTTTGTTTTGTGTAGTTTGCAATTCGCACAGAGGAAATAAACTTCTGTAATCATGCTAGAATTTTTTAAATTGTTTTAAAATATGTGTAAGCATATGCTAATAGCTACGAAACTTTTACCGAACTCCCAAAATCTTAAATTGGTTAAAAACTCGACATTTTCCCAACAAGCTGAGCCAAAGAGCTTAGAAGACAGAATGCCATTATTTTAATTGTAGTGCTGAATACGAAGCATATTCTTCGAAGGAAGCAGTAATTATTAGATTTGTATACTACTTCGTTTATATCTGGTCACCTCACCTTACTTGAATTAATAAACAAACGACGTGTGTAATCACAGCGCTGCCTTTGCTGTTGAGAGTTTAGTGCGAGGCGGTACAAATGCCGAGCAAAATTACAAACATAAATTTGAATAGTTTTAAGTTATTTAAATATAGTCCTCCTTTATAATTTATTTAGATTAGAAAATAGAACAGTAAAATACTTTCAGTTTTATTTTTTAATGCGTTTAAAGGGTGAACCATATCCACATAGTCATCTATTAATGTTTTCGAGAATATTTTTATATTATCCCCCATAGAATAGGGACACTAAAAACATCTCCTCAGCGCCCATAGGGCATTATTAAGACTAATCGACAGCAATTAATCTGTTGTGTTTAAATATTAACATGATATACATATAGCTACATAGAAATACTTCTTCTATATTTTGCAGAAAAAACTCTTTTAATTTATTCTTAAATATTGAAACGGTTTCTGAGTCTTTTATAACCTGTTGCAAAGGGTTTTACTCAACGCCACCTACATACTCAATTCGCTGTTTGGTGGTTTTTAAGCGCCATCTGATAACACTTAGATTAGTACTGTTTCTTGTATACGAATTATGCTGATTTCCTTCGAAAGTGATTGTGTGGTATCCAAAACCATGTATAAATTTAAAACACAAAGAAGCAGCTGCATTTCATACAAGCCATAGATTGGTAAAATATATTTTGCAAAATCTCTGTACAATATCAAAGATTAAAAACATTTTTGAGGGATTCGTTCAGCAAAATCTGCAACGATTTCAAATCAGAATTTGGATATAAAATCCATATATGTATAAAAGGCAAATAAATAAGATGACTTTGTGTGAGCGATTTATATACTAAAAGATTTGTTCTTTCATCAAACATGTTTTTTAGTTTGTATACGATGCCGATTACACGTGCTAATTTCTTAGTTTTTTAATATGTATTTTCCAATTTATATTGTTTTGAAAATGAATTCCAAGATATTTCATACTAGAAACCTCTGAAATCTCTATTCCATTAATGTGAATTGTGCAATGATCATTAGCTTGCGGCAACGGTCTGAATCTTTTATATTTCGTTTTACCAGCATTTAAAATTAATATGTTTAATCTAGCATATTTAGATATGAGAGCACCATTTCTTTCAATAAAAGCTTTCAGAACTTGGCTCTGTTTGTAAGGATACAGAACACGTATGTATTTTGCATATATCATTGATAGATATTTTAAATAGTAGTGGTCCCAACACACTTCCTAGTTTAACTCCACACTGTACTGTCTTCAGCGAACTTTTACTTTCATCAATCTGCACGTACTGTTTCCAATTACATGAATAATTTTTTATAAGATCAGCTTCCCCATTACGTGTACCATTGTACATAGTTTATTTCACATAATATAGAGTGAAAAGTCATAGAAAACAGCACCAACTCCGAATGAGCCCCTATTCAGTCCGTCGCAATCATAATTTACGACATTAATTACGGCTTCTTTAGTTCCCCATTTTTTCTGTAATCTTACTGACTTTCTGAAAGAAGCCTTTTTGCCTTCGAGAAATTCCGAGATATTCCGAGAGCTGTGGTAGTATTAATTTTTCAAATATTTTGGCCTATACTTATCAATGGAAAAGGTGTTTATTTCCTTCGGAATTGAAATTATTTTATGCACTTTCAAAATATGAGGACATACGGCTGTTCTTATTATATTGTTGAATACATTAACTTAATAAGGATATAATTCTAGCTTACATTCTTTTAAAACTTTTGGTCTTTTGGGAAATGTGCAGTGTGCCCTCGAAGGACACATTTTTGCCGCTAACAAATCAAGATTTAAGGAAGTTGCTCTTTAACAATAATAATTTCTTTTTGTTTCTTTTGTTTTAATTAACATTATTTAGACTAAGTGACTAAATTAAAATTGTTAATTTTTTTTTGCCAGAATTAAAAGAGTATTAAATAGCAATCTTACAGAATTTGAAACAAGTGCCTTCTGTATTGAGGACTAATTTTTTAGGATAAACGAAAGTAAGTCCGTAGTCTGGAACACGGTGAGATAAATCTATTTCCTTTACATATTTGCCTTAATACCAAAATTTTATCATTGTTCCTTTTTATGCTGTTTTCCATAGCAGAAGATGCTATACTTGCAGATAACGTGCATACAATTTTTTGCTGCATCCTAACATGCAACACAAATATGTTTTCAGAAATTTATTATTCTGTTTGGCTAAATTCGAAAATAACATAACAGTTTAAAAAAATCATCATAAATTTACCATTCCGTTTACAACCTCCAGTATCAATCTGGTATCAGGTATGGCTAGGTTAAGTCCAAAGTTTGCAAAAATGTATTAAAGAATGTGACTGTACAAGGACTAAATATATTTTTAGAATAATTAAACAAAAAATCAAATTGGCAGATACTCGGAGGAATCATTCCAATCCATGTATTTTTCTATTAGAGCGACCTGATTCTTTAGTTGTAGAGAAATATTAAAATTATTGCTTTTCACTGAAAAATCCGACAAGAGGGATCACTTATCTGCTAAGCTGCAGAAGCACGACAACGTATATGTCTATCCATTGAAATGACCATATAACCTTTGGTTCCACAACCCTGAATGATTAAACATATACATCTTTTGATATGAAAAGAATTAACACTCAGATATAAGCATTTAAATTACCAAGTATCTTACATTTTGCAAAGCGTTTCATGACTTTCTAAGCCGATTGAGCGATGTTTGTCTGCTTAGCTGGCATTTGCTGTCTAGCTAATATTTTTCCAGGCCGTACACAGCGATTGTAGAAGGAATGTATCAACGTTTCTAGTATTTCCTATGCAAAGTTGACCGATTTTCGGATATTATTTTATTGTGCCGACATATACGAAGACCAACCGATAAACCACGCCTCGTGCTAGTACCTCTCATACAAATGTATTCTTGAGGTATCATTAATTTAGTTGTACTGAATTCAATCAAATTTGCTATTTGCTAAGAATTTGAATTTGGCCTGAGAATCAAAATGAAAGCTACATACTATCCCCTTCTGGTAATATTAATGTAAATTTTTATATTTTTCTAAATGCAATATTTTCTCTGTAATTTCGAATTGGACTGCAATAACCTAACTTTTACCATGTTGTATTAATTTATAATGCTTCATAAGACTTGATATAAATCGAATAAGTGACACGTATATTCTTGACTCCATACCTTCCAAGTAGCCGCACTGAACTCAGTCATATTTTGCGAAGGTAATGTGCTGGACGAACTAAGTTCGGAGAATGAAAATGAGAAGAATTGCTAAACATCTGCCGATACCTTTCATATAAACCGGTCGATTTGTTGATATTTAACTTTTCCCCAGCAGTCTCCAATTTGTATACTTAATTTACTTAAATTTGTGTTAATTGTGTTGGACTACAAAGATTAGTAAAATTTGAACAAAGTCGATTAGGTAACCGTGCCCGCTCTAATAACTATTAAACAAATCATCTAATTTAATGCCTGTATTCTAAGATTCATATATTTCATTCCATTGTGATAAATTCAGTATAACTTAACACACACCCGCCATTTAGCAATTTTAGTCCTTCAAATGGAAATGGAGTACATTATCGCGCTCCTTAGGGCACCACAAATACCAATTGGTCCATGTATCAAGAATGAAGAGTCTATTATAATTTCCAAGATAGACTATTTATATATGAATAATGTACCCCTCACATTTTTGCATCAACAAAAAAAGGCGCTGCATGACGATATATGTAAGTAAATATCATTTAATACGGGAAAAATGTAACAGCCAGAAAAAAGCGTTTAAAGTGCGGGCTATCGTGCGTTTCATCACTTTTGAAGTCGATTAAGCGATGGCTGGTGGACACGATAAATGGGGTAAATCTTTTTGAAACATCTTAAAACTTGGCAAAGCATAATATTATGCCAGATCCCAGCTGAGGATTGTAAATAGGCTATATCGGCCGATTTCTTGTGGTAATTCCAAAACAATTAAACGAATTTTTCGAAAATAAATAAATCCTTTGCAGTTTCTAATTAATTGACGAATTTTTCGAATTTCTGGCTGTAGCAGTATATGTTATTATCCATTACATCTTTTTATAATTCTAAACAATATCGAGGCGAAATAGATTAAGCAACCACACCCCTTCCTTAGAAATGAGCAATTTAAACCACATATTCTAACTTCCATATCACGCAATTGGTTGTGTCAAATCTGACACATATTGTGCGTTTGGTGAGCTGAGTTCTACACCGATAATGGGCACCTCCTGTACAGATTAGCCGATTTATCAAAGCTTTATTTTTCACTAAAATCCCTAATTAGTAGCTTGAAGTTAAAAGTTAAATTTTCGTGAACTGCATTGCGTTATAATACCGGGTAAAGCGTAAAAAAATTGACGGAATGTTCACGTTATCTATATTCAGTATCCCGAGCATGCATCAGACAATTATTAACTGTCATGAACCTTAGGATACCACATACGCAAATTGGTCGATTATGCTAACTTCATAAATTTACAATTTTGTTTCTTTTATTGTGCTATAATTCAGAGCATTTTAGCAGAGACACAAAAGGACGTTGGTTGTAGTGACATTTCTGTATTGATTTAGATATTTATTATTGTTGTGTGTGCATCAACTGAAATATGATGGCATATTTTTGAAAGGTTGTCGTAATCATTTTCTGGATTTCACATCGTAGTGTCTTATTAATTTTATCTCAGTTATATTCGATTTGTACTGAGATGTAATGGAAGTTTTTTGAATTTCAATAGATTGCGTGGTAATTTCGATTTGTGTTTTCCGATTTCCAATTTAACCACTTTTAATTGATTTCAACGAAATTTATTTCGATTTCTAAAGGTGTGGATATTATAGTTTGTGAGATGCTTAATTTTTGCTGACAAAAAATAAAATTTTATACAGGATGTCTCAAAAAAAGTTTATGTTTGTTTAGATTACAACATGAACGCAACGAACCCGAGGCGGGAATGTCAATTAATAGTTTGCTTGTTAGTAATTCAGTCGCTACAAAGCGTATCTTTCTGTATCGCATAGTAGATTCTTCTCATTAGAAAACAGTTCAATTGAACTTTTCTTAGAAGTATTTTGACTGTGCTTTGATCAAAGTGTAGCATTTTGTACAAAGACCTGAGACAAGAATTAAAGCCCTGGGATGACAGTCAGAGGCTTGACTTCGTAAGCCATACTATTGAGTAAGTTTCAGGGGTCATTGACATGTTGTTTTCGGACGATGCTCGCCATCATTTCAATAGACACGTCCATTGAACACTTCTGCCGCTGCTGGATGGCAAAGAATCCGAAACGCCGGCTTTTCCTTTTTGACGATGAAAGGGGGCATGCAGTTATTGTAAATTCAAAGCGTTATATGGAGATGTTAGATAACTTATTCTTATCTGAACCGCATAACTTTCCTGGTTGTAACCAAGGAATATGAAAGTTTTTTGACATATTTTTATTAAGTTCATGATAATAAAATGATGTCCTAGGTGGATTTGAAAGAAAATATCTGCCACGAAATGGCAGCCGTCATAAGAGATTTTAATTTTCACTTAAACTAGTTCTCGGTTAATACTTATACTATATTTTTAAAGAAAAATTCTCTCAAACTGTGTACTTTAGTCATTAATAAACACATTTTCAATTAAGGGCTTACTTATCTCAATATAGACTTTCTTTAGAGACATCTTGTGTACATACAATTTGCTACATCTTTATCATATCTATCTTTACTAATAACCAATAGAAATCCAGCAGTGATGAAACATTTTGATAAAAGCAAATGGGCAAAGTGCTGTTCCTATCAAGGTATAATTGTTGGACACTCAGCATCTAGCACGTGGCCCTGATTAAGGATTAAGTACACTCCCGCAATCTCAAGTGCCACAGAGATAATAATTTCGTACGTATTTATTTTTAAAACTCTTAATTTCATTTGTGATTATATAAATATTTAATTTTGGGTTCAACCTCCTTTACAGAACTTAAATACCCATAAATATTTATGAAGCTCTCCACCGATTAGGAGTGTTAGCATCCCCGCTGTGGAAGGTTGTTTGGTAGTGGCAATCACCTCCATACTGAAATTTGAACCACATACCAAAGAATATATTCGTATTAAGCAGGTAAGATATGATAGAACAGAAAGGAAACCAAATGGAACAAAAATAAATGTTCTTATTTCAAATGGTGGAAAAGGTCATCCAAATATGGAATTGCCTTTAAATTTAAAACATTGAGAAATTAAGAGCACCATACATGCTTTGGCGAGCATGCGACTTACATTCCTTTAGCACAGGATACCCTTTAATAGCAAATTCCGTTTCCATACATAAGAAATAATGGAGAATTACAATTTTTGTTGAGAATTTATGTCTTAACCAAAGTCGTACACTGTATCATTCGGTTAAGAGGGCTAAGAGAGTTCGCTCAAAAGGTTAAGATAATATTTTTGGATTAAGATTTCACAATGATGCCTCTCTCAAGGTTGCCATTACGTGGGAGGAAACTGGAGCTTAAAGGAATCTTCAAACGTACCTCTGCCCCTTTAAGAACCCATTCGCCAACAGTGTGAGAGTGGATTACATTTGCATTCAAACACACATAGTCAATGAGAAGCAAAAGATGCGAGTACGACTGTTGAATGTGTTCGTGTTTTACAAGATATTTTGGTGATTGTAATAGGCGTACATACACACATGGGTTTGTATGCGTGTACATTGAAGTGTTAGTATTAGGGCTGGGTTTTTAGCCGGCCTATACCCGTGACAATATTTTCCACTTAGTCCGGTTAAAATTTATGGCCATATTCAGGTTTTTACAAAAAGTATTATGCATGCACGTACAACTCCGTCTCCACTACCTTCCTGCCATTTTGTCTAGGACTCCATGTAGTACGACCCAAATAACACTACTGCCACAGCCATGCATGAGTGGCTGACATCTAGTGTGTGTCCTCATGTACTCCATGTACATTCATAGTTGGATTGCTGTTGGTCCACAACAACGACAGCGGCGAAACATGTCAAGTTTATAAATCATTGCTTCTAGGATATTGTTTTATTTATTAATGCGTTTTTGAAAAGCTTAGCTCATAAAAAAGGGCAAACAAATTCCCGCCACTCCAGCTCGTTTCCAGTTTCCGCCATCTAGCCGACGCTGAAATGTCGAAAAATATTTTACCCTTTAAAGGCTTTCATGGGTTTATTGTGCGCAAATGTGTATGCGAGTGTGCGAGCCGAATTGGAAGCAAATGAAAAAATATGTTTTATGTCTTTCACTTTCAATGGCATCCAACCCATCCAATAAACCGATGAACTCCTCCATTGTGGGCCAGGGTCAACTTAGCGGGCGAGTGAGCTCGTTGGTATGAATGTGGGCTACATTTATGGAGCCGACGTCATGAGCGAGTGAATATATGCTCACCTTAAAATCGTTACATGATTTATTACGTGTCGTCCATAGTTCTAACGGATATAAATTCGTTCTCTGTTGTTTTTATGTTGTTTTCACTTTTATTAAAAACAATATATTCAAATCGATGTTATTTTTATATGTGAACACGTATACGTGTGCACGAAAACTACCATACAAAAAGCTGTGTGCGTACATGGATACATATAGGTATGCATAAATATAGAAATTACAACCATATTTATATATATAGAAATTACTTTATCGATGTGAGTGTGTGTAGGTACATAAATTTCTAGGACAAATTGCTGAATAGTTGGAATGTTATTCAAAGTTTTGCAATATTTTATTGTTTTGCTTCAATTAATGGTACAAAATACAGTAATTCAATTTACAGTGGGGGCCAGTGAAGTGATTCAAGTGGTAACACGAATATTTTGGCAATTTCTAAGGCCGGGAACGGCTTATATATGTGTTAGTGGATGAACATTTCAGTGTGTAATTACTGGCCAAAAAGAATGCACTCTCTGTACTATATTCTTCCTATTCTACAATCCCAAATCTGAATCAAATATTGTTATACCTTCACCCGAAGGAATGAATCTGTTAATAATATACAAAATATTTGTTATTCATTAAAATTATATGTATCGTTTCCAATCATTTTTCTCCGTCTAATGAATCATTTTTATCTTTTTAAATAATCATAAAAACACTTTTCACAGCATTTTCCAGAAAAGTCGTTAGTTCTCTCCACGAGAGAGACAAGTCTGTAACTTGACAGGCAGCCGATGGTTGTTTGACGACATTTGTGGAGTTGTTTTTCAAATATAGCCATTTTAGCCAAATTTACTCTTTCAAACGTCGGATAATGCCCAGATTATATTCTTCGTTTATCGTCTGACTATATGGCAAGAATTCCGAGTGCACAAATCCCAGTAATAAAACAGTCAACAGTGCCTTGACTTTCATCGACTCTGTTGCTGCTTTGCATCTCAAATTCATATATCTACACCTCAGGAAAAGCTATAATTCATTGACTCGTTTTAGCATGCCTTCAACGACTAAGCGCTACAAACTAAATGGCGTGAGTATGGAGGACAGTTAGCGACAAAGAGAATTTTGGCTAAAGATATTGCCAACAAGAGGAATTTTTTTAATTTTTTCAGCCACAAAAATTCCATGCTAGCAATTGCCGCACATTGTCTCTTAAGATGTTCAAAGAACGAGCAATTGGGCTCATTTAAATTTTTGGGCAGAATTAGTTCGAGGACCGGCCATGGTATATGGTTAGAACGCACTAAATATTGGAACACTGTCGTGAATTTGTTTGTGGATTCGAACTGCGATATGATTACCTATCAATATTTGGAAAACTTTAAAAACTTCGAGTAGTCGGCAAGTATAGTACAAGTTTATCAAAGTGACGCCCAGGATCGTCGTTAAAGTGTGTGTCTTTGGTAAACTTGATTGGATCTGAGAACAGAATATCAACGGGTAGATGACTTCTTGAATTTCAAATCCACTGCTAACCGGTTCCCAAGATTGTTACAAATTTTAAGAAGTGCTCTCACGATGAATATTTTTGACATTAGTACATCTCGTAATGCACAACCCATTGTTTGGATTTTATATTTGCTGTGACTTATCTTATTCACAAAGACAACCCCTGCAATAAGTGACTTTTGTAAACTCTCCACAAGTAAAATAACTCTTTTCCTGTCGTCTGTAGAAAATAATTAAACTTCTCAGAAAATTGGGTATAAATCTAAATAAAAAATATCTTTCCAGGAGATACAAAAATAAAAACGTGCCAGCAGTTTATATTTATCGAACTACGGGCCCTAAATTTGAAAAATGGGACCAAATGGACACGATATGATCCCCCAAATGAGAGTCCTCAAATGAAAGGAAATTTTACAGGATTTCAAACACACAATCTTTTTTAAAATCAAACCCAAATTTGTGATCGAAAATTGCGTTCTTAATAAAAAAGACTACAAGTTATTTGAAAAAAAAAATCGTTTGTTACAAGCAAAGGAAAACATTTTTTTCGGGTTCTTTAGAACATTAAATACTAAATTAAAAATGTTTGCGGTAGATCATATTCGCTGAGCTCCAAAATTTGAAAGTGGGGTCCAATGAACTCAACTGGAAGCTTCCAGTATGGATGCCAAAATTCAAGGAAATCGCGTGCAGAATCAAACTTTACATGTTTTTCTATTTTTTTTTTTTTTTTGTGGTGAAGTTTGGATTCTGGTCCCAAAAATTTGTCACATAGATCGCACAATAGGGGAACATTGAATTAGTCCTGTACTTACAGTACAAAAAGAGTACGTAGTATCTCTTAACTTTTTCTTGGGTACTACATTATCTCGTAACATTTTTGGTGAAATTGACAGCATTTACATTTCGCATTTTAGGACCCGCATGCAGAATTTTTTTTTAATAATTTGAATTCTTATAGGAAATGGCGCTGCAGGCGAAAAATTGTTAAAACTAATTTTTCGTTTTTTAGGACGTAGACCATTGAAGACCAGACGTAAACCATTGAAAAAATCGCGTGATTCTTTTAAAATTACGTACATTTTTTAAGAAATAGGAGAATTGCAGTTGGAAAATGATTTAAAAAAATTGGCCGATTTTTTCATTTTTTGTAAAATGGCAACGCAGGCAAAAAATTATTTTTGGAAACGAGGTGGAATGCGAAAAATTATTTAAAAAAGGGTGATGTTTTTTCAAGTAGAAATTTAATTTAACTTTAAAAAGAATTGGATATACGAAACACCGAAAAAATGTCTTTCTATTATAATGCTTATATTCGAGGGCTATGTTGGGTCCTTTCACTCCCATTTTAGAATCTTGCGGGCCCGTATCGCGATGAATATGCGTCGCCGCTTATCTTTTTATTTTCTTTTTTTCTCAACTTTATGTGTTCTATATCTTAAAGGAACTTTTCTCTTTTTTAGGCTGAAAACTGACATCTAAAACCAGATATTTTATTACAAAAGTGGAAATACTTCCAGGCTGAAAATTTTTAAAATTCACACGAGCTTAAAAAAGAATTTGTATAAGATTGCTGGCTCTTTAATGTTTCAATAGCGCAGATGTTGCGAGAACTTACTGCATCCACTTTTCGCACAGATAAACTGCAGAGGCAATCAATGTTGCTATATGTTGAAAATTGCACATGAGAAAGGTGTAGCTGAGATTCGTCGGCGAGGGTTACTTTTCAAAATATTCACCTAGTAATCGTGGAGAATTATCGGTCGTAAAAAGTACAGCAATATCTAATCTGTAATACGTTTCTGAACATATGACATCAAAATTCATTCCGACCTTTTGCAACCGGATCGTTCAATTATTTTTTTTTTTTAACTATTCTTCTATATTGACTTCAATTTGCTCAAGAGCTCAGGACTAAACTAGGATTATTATTTGCAATATTTTTCCCAAACTTGTAGTTAACAAGAAAACCATGGGCGACATAAACAATATCTTAAAATTGTTGAGCAAAATATCAGGCTTTCGATTAAATGTTAATTTCAGAATTAGACATAAAATCTACAACGCCTTCAAAAATTGCTGGCTACATTTCCGCAAGGTGGCTGATTCATGTTGGTGTTTTTTTTTTTTTTCAGTTTAAATAAATTACGTTTTTTTATTCATTTGAATAATAAGACATTGTCATAAAGTCTCTTCAAGAGCTTTTATAAATAGATAAATTTACCTTTCCTCCAAGCCCGGTGAGGGATTTGCTGGTTTTATATTGGCAACAGTTATTCAATTTGATATAACTTTGCAAAGAATCCCTCTGACTATAGGCGGGGTTATTGAAAAATTTAGATTTTCAGCAGCTAGTTGGACATGCAATATATGATAGGAAGTCGCCTCTGAGACGTCCACATGTTTGAGAGAACGATGCATTGCGAAAAAGCTTCCCCATACGAGAAATGGCTCCAACTTCGGACTAACGGACAATTTCGGTATTTTTTAATTATGGGGTTTTATACAAACAAACAAGTTTTTTGGATGAAGTTGTTCCCAAAGGAGGCCAGATTTATGGCCAGATAAATATCCTTTCGTACATTTTTCTCCAAAAATTCTATTAACATTGCTCCAAAACCATCATATTCGTCTGGTATAGCACTTTGTGATTTTTAGCTTTTTTTTCAACTCAAAAGACAATGTTTTGAGTAGATTGAAGAAATTCTACTTGAGTTCTACCATTGTTGAGAAATTCTTAAATTTATCAACCAATTACTAACCTTTACTTATATGTATTCATTATTATTATTTATATTTTGGTTTTTTTTTTTTTTTTTTGAAAATAAGTGAATTTTATGCTTTTCAAAATCACGTACGTACCCAGTTTGCATATAGTGTACACACTTCGATTTGAAGGATATACACTTCTTTGCATTTATTGAGTGCACATTCTGAGTGGCAACATTCATAATGCATTTACTGAACAATGTTTTCACTCAAAAGTGTGGGCTCAGCTGTTTATGCTATTGACCAGTCGTATCGGTCGTCTATTGTTGACTGCACAATGTTAATATACACCTATTCCTCATCGCTCATTGCATTTTTTTACACATTTTCAACATAATTGGATTAAAATTTGAAACATTATAAACATAATTGAGGTATAGATGTATTTAAGAAGCGGTAATATTTTTATGCCCATTCCAATATTTTAAAACAAACCAATAAGCACTCTGTGGAAATAAAGTGCACCTCATTGGGAATAAAATATTGGTCGGTTAGCTTTCTGCTTTTTGGACATTAGCACCAGCAACATCCCGATAAGGTTTTTTGTGAACATTGTATTAATGTAATATTAATAACACTGGTGTTTTACATTGAATATAAATGTGTACTTACGGCTAAATTAAAATTAAAATCTGAACCTTTCTTTTATAAAATCTTGAACTAAACTAAAGTACTAGTATTGTAACAATCATCAATAAGAATTTTTTTAAAGCAAATAAAATTGACTGCTCTCCATTGGACGCAGCTATACATCCTAACAAAAATGGGCATGATAATATTTTTGAAAAAACTGATATAGATTCAAAAGCAAAGAACGGATCGTCACTAAAATTTGCAATCATCAATCAAAAAGTTAACCTAACTTTACACGATTCTCTCTCATATACCATTGGTGATATGAACACGCTCTAGACGGGTCATCCAGTATTTGACAGAGTCCGAGCGATTAAAAGTGACCGTTTCCGCACAACCGCGAAAGTATTGCATATATATATATATATGTATATATATTAAAATATAAAATTATATATAAAATTTAGCTGAAAATCAACATTTTTCAATAACCCCGCCTATAGTCAGAGGGATTCTTTGCAAAGTTATATCAAATTGAATAACTGTTTCCAATATAAAAGCAGCATATCCCTCACCGGGCTTGGAGGAAAGTTAAATTTATCTATTTATAAAAGCTCTTGAAGAGACTTTTTGACAATGTCTTATTATTCAAATGAATAAATAAAAAGTAATTTATTTGAATTGAAAAAAACAGCAACATGAATCAGCCACCACGTAGTTCTGAAATTTTTTTTGTCGCCCATGGTTTTTTATATCGCCCATGGTTTTCTTGTTAACCACAAGTTTGTGAAAAATATTACAAATAATAATCCTAGTTTAGTCCTGAGCTATTGAGCAAATTGAAGTTAATATGGAAGAATAGTTCAAAAAAATAATTGAACGATCCGGTTGCAAAATATCGAAATTAATTTTGATGTTATATGTTCAGAAACGTATTCTAGATTAGATATTGCTGTACTTTTTACGACCGATAATTCTCCACGATTACTAGGTGAATATTTTGAAAAGTAATCCTCGTCGACGAATCTCAGCTACACCTTTGTCATGTGCAATTTTCAACATATAACAACATTGATTGCCTCTGCAGTTTATCTGTGAGAAAGGTGGATTCAGTAAGTACTCGCAACATCTGCGCTATTGGAGCATTAAAGAGCCAGCAATTTTATACAAATTCGTTTTTAAGCTCGTGTGAATTTTAAGAATTTTCAGCCTGGAAGTATTTCCACTTTTGCGAAAGTATTATATATATATATATATATATATGTATATACATATATATATATGTATACATATATTATTATATACTATATACATATATATTATATAATCATTTCATTCGACTGGCATTTCTGTACTATCGAAATTCGTATTACATTCTTCTCCAAACTCTCCGTTCTGAACAAGCGTTTGCAATAAATCTTTGAAAACTCAAAATATAGTTGGCTTTTATATCTATCCATACTAACCCCTGTCAAAGTACAATTTGCTCAATCGTTTAAAGATAACTGAAGTCATTTTTATACCAGCGTTTCGTAATAGTACTACGAATGAACGTATTATTTGCTAAAAATGCTGATAATCAAAGTTAACTTTTACATGAAATTTGCTTAGAATAATTGTTTCTTTCGTTGGTGCCCCTGTAATTTTCAAAGTGGAACTTCATCTGAATTCATTTTGAATGTAATCTTAAATGTGAATGTAATCTTAAATGTGAGAACAGATTTAACAGACAAATACATTATCTTTCAGGCTATCGCTGTTATTTCTAGTTGTAAATTCTTATATAATTACATAATTCTGAAGGATTCTAATTTCGAAATTAGATTAAGTAAGTTTTTGCTTTGATTAAGGCATTCTAAACCAGCTTTTATGTTAATGCTGTTTGTGCTATTTTAGATTAGTTCGATGTTTTCAAATCCCTCGTCCAGAAAAATAAATGGGGAAGCACAAACTTTGACAGACGCAAAATATTCGAACGGGGCAAGATTCATTTACTTCACATACTGAGCTTCACAGTGTCTTAGATAATGCACAAGTTCGCCGTTTCAATAGCAAAGCAGTTCCGTTAAAGAGTATTTGATCTTAAATGATCATTTGTTTTCTTATATATTATTTTTTGTCAAGTCTGGCATTTGTACCGCCATCATTTGCCAAGGGTGTAAGGAAAGACACTTGCCCAGTTATGGTCCTAGACAAAAGTTCAGAAGAAAATTGTAGCGTGCAAAGATATAATAAAAGCTATGCCAATTTCACGCGTACAGAGAACTGTATTCATAAAAGCGCCCTGTCACCACTATCGAAAGGAGGTGTGATGTAGACTATACTCTCGTTTCGGCTGAGATTTTAAAATTGCATAAACACCATTACGATACACCTGCTAATTCGTGTAGTTAATTTGGTCTAACGCCTGTGCTGATGCCTCTCGCTGGCAGTCGATGTGGTGGCCAGGAGGGTAGACAGGCAGAAGCTGGTGTAAATCATGAAACCACAGTTAATTGCTTACGTGCGGTAAACATATGAAAAAGTCAAAATTGGTAATATCCCATTTGCGATTGTAAACCGAAAATAGGTTATAAAAATGCCTACGTTTGCAATACGGCCATGTGATAAAAGCAGGAATAATTCGAAGCTGATGTACGTCTACATGCAGACACATACACACGACAGACTCACAAGTACGCAAGTCGGTGTAAATAAATAATATCGTAGAATTGTATTTAGAGTGTAGGAGATAAGTAGAAACCTTTGACTTTATTTGCCACTAACACCTTTGTACTAAACGCCATCATGAAACCATTACCCTCTCACAAACTCGGTCATATATTTAAACGGCAACTAATAATTCAATTTATGTCATGTGGTGGTACTTATTGTCTAATTAAATTGACACAATGACAGGTTGTAATCATTAGTAAAGGCTCCATACACATGGATTATGCATGGGTTTGTGGGCTTGTGTACATACTTATGTTTGCGGTTACACGTGTGCATATGTATACGTGTTTTGTCTAAATATTAATCATACAATTTATATACAACCGTTGATAATATGAGAATGCTGGAGGTCATAGTAGAATGTAGATGTGACCTTATGACGTTGTACCACTTTTAAGTATGTGCACGTGTGAATATACGAGTGAGTTACTGTCCATTTATTTTGCTCATTATCAAACTTTAGCATTTTGCTACGTTTTGTGTTATGGTTTATATACACCACCATTCAATGTAGTACAAATGAAGTGTAGAATAAAATGAATAAGATATTCCCTAGATTGTCCATCCAGTAAAGTGCAACGAAATGGTCAAAATTAAGAATTTCCTGACAATTACAGTTCTATTTAGGTTTTAATATGTCTACTTTGAAACACACATCCTGAAATCCGTATGCGTAGTCGTTGCAAAATTCAAAGGAGTACAATTGAGGATAGATTTACTATTGTAATGGGAAGAAAAGGAAAACATAAACCAATTTTCTATAGATTATATAATAGTTTTAAGCCTCTACATTTTTATTGGTGTCGAAGAATGTACCAAGAATACTATTTTATGTACAGAAATTTCATGTTTTACATTGTCCCATTCAAAGTAATAAAGTTTGCCTTTAGAAATTCTAACTCACAATTGCGCTTGACCTGAGAAATTACCATTGAAGTTGCTAGCTTTAGAAGTATGAACGATAACCTATTTAGGATATTTCCTCGAATCAAATTTTTATAATCGATAGAAATTGTAAAGAAATGTATTATAAATCTGTAGAGAAATTTCAGTCAGGTGAACTGATTACATATACCTTTAGTCGGCATTATTATGAATTGGTGCAAAAGTGTGCGTATTGATAGAACAGGGTTGGCCAACTGCTAGGTTGCTCTGATTTAATGCACAATGAAAGAATTGTTAATTTTTTATTGTTACAAATTTCTTATATCTCCGCTTAAAAGTTATAGAGAAATCACTGCTTTTTGCTAAATCTGCTAATCTGTTTGTAAGGTACGTTAGATAACTGGTAATGGAGATCGTTTTCATTCAATCACAATAATCTGATTATTATTACGTTACATTGGACTTAGTACAAACGAATGGAAAATATGGCTATAGGAGAACATGGATGGATGGATTACAAGGGAATGCCTTGCCACTTGGTATTTTCTCGATATTTTCGAATTTTATAGTGTTCCATAATTGAAAAATATTCAAGAAATCGATCAATGCAAAATGAGCATGGCAGCGCCTTTCAATTTCTTTATCAGAATTAAAGTTATAAAACTGAGAGTATATGGGTTAAGTCGGTTATTTGTATGGGAGGTATCAGAAATGGGATTGTTTGGCCAAGTTTTCTTAAGTTTTACAGAGAAATATAAATCAATACAATGGACAAGAATGTAGGAAACAGTAGCCTATTAATTAGAAATTATAAAGAAAAAATTGAAATTTGGAAAATCGGTAAATTTGTATAGATCAGAAGGGTTGTGACAGTGCAGTCCAGAACCAGAATTTAGCCCACCGATCACTTGATGTGTGCAAATTTGACCGGTTTCAGTAGAAGTGATTGGAAGAAAATATGTGAACTAAACGGTCACTTGTGCGGGGAGTACCAGAAGTAGAGTTGTTATTAAATTTTTCTCAACTTTTACCAGGCATTATAAAGCAATGAACAAATTTATGTTGATGCAGTCCCTGTATTAGGAATCACAGGGTAAATCGGCCAATTTGTGTAGAAGGTACCTGGAAGGGTTTGCCAATATAGCCTGTATAAAATCCTCGGGAAGAATTACACAAAATGTAAGCTGCGCTAAGTTTTAAGAAGTTTGATAAAGATTTATGCAGGTTATCATGTTTGCCAGTTAGCGAGACCAGCTAAAATAAAATTATTAAATGGGAAAGAGCGCCAAAATTTCAACAGGATCGATGCTTATACATTCATCTGCTTAGATTGTAATCCATTGAAAAATCATTAGCCCGAAATATCAACTGAAACACCATTCACTTTATGCGCCATATTCAACTAATGAATAAAATTTAGAAATACATGGAAAACATTTTATTTGTTTCTAGATGCCATTTGGGTTTGCTTCATTCTGGAACATATTTGCCCCTCGCAGTCTGTAATATACAGGACGAATTATCTACTCATCGTCTGATAAGTGGGCCAGCTACAAATTCTCCTACATCCCATATCTCCTACGCCTATTTTATATTTTTAGACTTCATGAAATGGAACTACTACTTAACTGCTATTCTGAACAACAACCTGAGAAACATTCACTGGACCCGCCGTTTACTTTGCTTTTCTTCACACCGTGAAGACCATTTCCAAGTTTCATACTTTTCATGTAACTGAGCTGACTCCAATATAATGTAGCATGAATCGGTTGTTTGGCAAACTTACATCCGAAATTGAAAATTGCCTTTATGGGCACTCAGATCAATTGGAAACTGGTCACTCATAAAAATCTTAAAGATGCAGAACGCAGTTAGAAATATATTTTAGTGTATACTTGTGCAATGTATGGAAGTGATGGATTCGTGTTTATATTCTATGGAGACGCGTTTTCAGTGGAAAATTTTATGTGTAGGCGCTTTGGGAAAAGTGCTTATGCGAAAATTATATCTTCACCCGGAGAAATGAAGGTATGTCATTTGATACGTCCATATGTATGTAACTTCCAAGAAGATCTGCCTAAGATATAAAGTATCTTCTCAGCAAATATGTTTCCTGAACTTTTTAATCGACTGAGCGTTATTCGTCTGGCTGGCGGCCTGCCTTAAACTGCTTTAAATCTTCATGAACTTTCTAAAATTTGGTACTGTCTAGTATTTTGCCAGAAAGTAGCTGAAAATTTTTAATGGACTGCACGCTTAGCCCCTCCTGGTACCTCCCATACAAATTGACCGATTTTCCGAAATTCAATTTCTTTCATGTAAATGATAAGTCGCTGACTACAGTAATATAAATTTTTGTTCGTTATTATAATCCACAACACTTGTTGAAATTGAAAAAATCGAAGGATTACTAACGTCCTTTCTGCTGGCTCTGCAGTAATTCGGTAGAAGCAAACTCAGCCAATTTTTTCACACGCTATACTTTCAATAAATGTGAATGAAAATCACCTCGCGTTTTCAGATAAATGTCATATAAATTGATCTATTTATTGAAATTTTATTTTTCCTCTGTAAATTGCAAAATGTAGACCGGGAAGGCGTAGTCTCTCTGCTACCTCCCAGTCAAATTACCTAATTTAAACCATATAATCCTAGATTCGTTTCTTTCATTCATTCCCTGTGCTAAATTCACTATATTATATTAAACTTTGTTTTACAAATGAAACTGGCCTGCGTTCACCTCCTCTCCTTAGCGCGTCCCACACGACATTTTAACACACTTCTCCAAAATGTCTAAGTAGGAGATAGTAAGTTATAATAAATAAGTTATAATTTTTGACATTTTATTATGTGTATCAGAGCAGATATTGATAACAACTCAGTTTCTTGTTACGCTCCTTTTTTTCTTTACACGTTCGCACCAAAGTAAAAGTACGCGAAATGCTGAATGAAAATAAGTAAGCACATTTCCTAGAGTAATTTTCTTCATTATTAGCGTATTCGCATTGCAGTTAATTTAACTTCAATTGCAAAATACTTATTCGACACAGTGGACGAACAAGATGAAGGCAAAAATAGGTCACTTAACATGACAACCATTTTACTTAATTAATTTCTGTTAAAAATTTATATAAAGTGGAAAATAATAAAAAATCATATACACAAAGAATATCGCTAGCTCTTTTTTATAAAATTCATTTTAAGTAGATGTGAATCAATCTTGGAAACTCCTTAATGAATTTTAGTGAGCACTGAACTAAAAATAGAAATTTTGACAAAATCTGACTTCAAAGCTTCCTGATAAAAATAATAATAAAAATAAAAAAATAATAATAATAAAATAATGAATTGTGCAACATGACAAACTCAAACCAAATACCCTAACAGGATGGTTGTACCACTTTTGAGTTAATTTGTGTTAATGTTTAAGCAAGGAAACGTTAAGCTTTTTTGAGCGTACTGTTGTATTGAACACTCTACACAGTCACTGTACATAAATATTTATGGCCACTGCTTGTTAGATATATATCTACATTTATGAACAAATACGAGTATTTAGTTAAAATTCAGCAAATTTCTTGGATGTCGAAATGTGTCTTGTATAGCGTAATTTGTTATAACCATTGTTGAACTAAGCAACCGAGGCACGACCAAAAAATTTTGTAATAGGAATAGGTTTTTCAAATCTTCACAAATATTCACCAATTAGATCTTCAGTAGGCGAGTGTCTTCTGATAAATTATCTAATGCTTTTTTTTTTCTTTTGATTATGTATGTATGTAGGAACGACATCATTTACGTGTTTAATGCTCTCCATCTTATGGTTTTCGTATAGATTACGCCCATTTCATCTGCTATAAAGTCCGGTAATTTGCATGTTGAAAATCAATTTGTCAGTGTTTAAATTCTGTTCATTGGTACGCAAAAGATGACTGTAATACACAAAGGTATAATGACTATAAGATGGCATATGTAATGTACTTAGATATTAAATCCCCAACAAAATGGGATATGCCTGTGTTGATGCCAAAATATATATATTTCGGATAACTTTCATATTCATTTTTAGTTTGGCATCCGCCTGGCCACCCTAATGTTAATCCGCCAAACATCCACGGCTTGAGCGCGTAAATCACACACCAACTCAAGCTTTAATAGTTTGATTGGTGTGTGTTACCGAATGTTCTAAAGACGGCTACAATCTGTCTTATATACTCTCTTAGTCGCTTTGTCATTTCCAAAATTGCAAGCTAAAACTTACTTGTTACTGTGAGTTCAAACTATCCAGTTCACATTGGTAGGCTTCCGCGCAAATTGTTCAATTCCAAATAAAGAAATAGAAATTGTCCATTCAAATTCTAATTCCTTGTGTTTTTATTCTTTATTTTTTCCTTCCTCGGTGAACAATTTGTGAGAAATATTACAAGCTTCCTTGGAATATTTTCGGCTCACACAATTGTAAACCAAAAGCCACCTTTCGCTCCAGGCAACCCAAAATTCCCTGGATCCCGACATTTTCAGCCTGTATGTGTGCAAAATTATATGTTTGTTAAAACGTTTTGTTCATAGCGAGGGAAGAGGATGAGATTACTTTAGTTATTCGTTTATTTTGCTTACATTTACAACTTATACGCTCACACATATTCACAAGTCTGTTCATGTATATACATATAAAAAATTACTTTTCTATACTAAATTAATTTGTAAACGATGTAATGATCCGGTGATGGGGGAAACAGTGTACGCAGTGTGTAAATAAATGACAATTTTTACGGCTGGGACAAAATCAATTTATCGTAAATTCACATGGACATCGTAAATTTGATACTTTCTCAATGAGCTATCAAAAATGGAATGTAATTTATAACAGGGTTACACTAAATTGCCGGCCGGTTTGATCGTGTTGTTTGTAACTATTTGATGATATGAGGCATCATGCATAATTATTTCCGCTCTCGTAACGCACCTTTACTTTGGTTGACTCTGTGAAATTCAATCTGAGCAGGTTGCAAATGCTTCCACAATGCTTGAGGTAAGTTGTTAACATTTCTTGGCATAAACAGTTCTAAAATATAAAATATGCAAAATTTGAATACTTCTAGGAAGTGCACCATTTTGTCAAAATTCGCCCTTTTTATTGGCAGACAATAAGGATGCACATTTAGCTCTAATAGAAATAAAGGTACAACTTTCCACATTTCACATCAAATTGCCTAATTTGGTTCTACAAGTTATATCACGTACCTCTTCCGACTTCAATTAACATTTCATTTGACTTACTAAAATTGGAGAAAATTGGGCAAAATTTTGATATTGAGTTTTAAGGAAATTTATGTTATTAGCTACTGTTGGAAGCTCTGAGCGAAAGGTAAAGTGCTTATTCTTACACAACAGAGATCCGCATGTTTGAAATGAGGTCATTTTAAGTGGGGATCAAATTAGTATCATGTACATTTCAAACTTCATATCTGCCATTTTTCGTTTCGGTTCTGCAAAGCAAAAAAAAAAAAACAAAAACTATTTCGGAAATACGTTGAATTTCTATGCGTGGTATCAGATGGGGCGGACCAATATAATCCATTAATAATCCTTAACCACAACCCGGAAAGATTTAAAGATGGTCCGATTTAAGACAGAAATCATGTCTACTAGCCAGGTAAACTTAGAATTTAAAAATCTAAAAAACACATTTGGACGCAAGATAACGTTTTCTATGTAGGTAACCGCCTTATTTATTATTTATTATAATGTTTATATGACAGGTTACTATTTAGATTTATTAAAATTAATGCTTGGGATACCGAAAAGAGGATTTGGATAGTGCCGCGGTATCTTGCTTTGCTGTCCTTCATTTCTGTCCAAAGAAAATTTAGTCCCTGGAGTAGGTGAACCGTTATGAGGTGAGTAAACTTGTTTGCCAAATCTGGAAGCATCGCACAAAGATTTCAATGTTTGGGAGAAAGTTCTCTGGATTTGGCAATTTTCTTGGAATTTTGACAAAAAAATGATTGAAATGACCGAAGAAAACAACAACTTGATAAATGGTTTGTTTATAACGGATGAGACCCATTTTGATTTAAACGGCAAAAAATAGAAAAATTACCGTGTGTGGAGTCAATCTAATTCAGAAATTGCCAAGCCAGTCATGGAGGAGCTCCAACGAAAATTCTCAAACAAATTCATATCCAGAAACTCCACTTTCCACTGGCCACCAAGGTCACTTGACCTGACTGCACAGATCATTCAACACTATTTTCTTTGGAAGGTTAAAATGGCATTATAAATTTTTTGTACCATTAATTTGACGATTTCGACTTGAAGAAAAAGACAGAGCAGCTCGTGGCATAATGTGATTTTTGAGAAAAATATTTAACGACAATGTAATCTCCCAAAAGTTTGGTTTGAGCAGCGGTGCATCTTCATTGGCTTCTTTTCCCTATGTGGTTATGGTTATGTGCTTTTTTTTTTGATCTAATAACTCATCATCACTTGATGACCTCAAACGGCGATTATTTTATAGTATATGTGAAATAAATGTAGAATTATGCGAAAAAGTGGCTTAAAATTGGTGCTCGGGAATCTAGTTTTTAAAAAATCCAATATCACTAATGAAACTTGATGTAGTTTTATCTGATGAAAGAAACACACCTTGTAAAATATTGAAACGTTTCAAATCCATTTTTTTAATTACATACGTATATCCTACTTGCATTTCAATTGAAATTTTCAATTTGTTCAAAAACGTAACATTTCACAAATAGAGTCACTTCTAAATTGTTTGCAGATTCATTTTGAGAGTATGGATCAGAACCCACTTTATAAAACGGTTTGATTCTGTTGCGAAATCTGGATCCGATTTACAATGGCGGGTTCAGGATGAAGATTGCTAAAAACTTTGAGCCAGATTTCAGTTTTCAAAATTTATATGAAATCTTCGGCTGTGCTTGCAAATTTTAAATCTCAAATTACTTTGAACATTATCGTCGTATCGGTCAGAAATTCTGGGTGGTGATTTGTGTTTTAATATAATACAATGAATAATAACAATAATGAAATGAACTTTACTAGTGGAAAATGTCATATAATTTGTAAATGTTTTGTTAAAGTAGAAGACAAAAATCAAATATATGCTTTGTTATATTAGTTAACCACCACAATGTTAACAATTCTATAGGTATGTGTATCACAGGTAACTCCTACGAAAATAGTACTTAAATCTTGAAGAAAATATGAGCGAATTGAACTTGGAAATTACTCAAAGCTTTCGTCTCGGGATTATTTTTTCAGGGTCAAAGCACAGGATCTTGATATTTAAGTTTACAAATAACACATATCCATTTGCATGTAAATAAACTTACGAACTGGAATGGTCTGTTTGCCGTCACTTCCTTGTATTGTATTCAGTTTTGTGACCATCCTTGTTGTTTCCCTGGATTGTGGTATTACTCGTCAGCATTTAATGTTTTTATTTTGTTTTGTTCTGCTTTGCTGCGACAATTAACAAGAATATCATTTCATGAACCATATAATTACGCAAATTAACATTAATGGTTTTTTTCTGTTGTTAAAGACAAGAAAAAATATTGTCCCCATCTAACAGCGGAAAAACTAAAAACCGGAAGGAAATACAAAATTATATTATAATGCTCCTGTATATTTAAACGCACAGGAAGACAAACTACAAACATACATACGCTGATACGCTCCGTAATAAGTGAACAACATTTAGTGTTAAATGGTGTATTCGCGATAAAAATTAGTTAAGCAAGTTTACTATTTTTGAAGTGGAACGAGCGAAGAACTTGTATTTCCTATGCCTCATTTACGAAAAATGCTCAGTTGTTCCATTAATGAAGTTTTTTGTTGCTTTGTTGCTTGAACTTATTAAAGACGAGTTAACACTTTCAAATTCTGTGCGATAGAAATATAGAATGAATGAAGAAGCGAAAAATTTCAACTAATGTGAGACTGTGGAGGTATTTTAAATGCTCCACATTGTCTACATCAAATGAAATTTTGATACTAGTAAAGTTCATTATAATAGTCAAGCTAACTACTGGCTATAGAATGTAAAATTTCGTAATGACATTTGAGTATTGTCTTTATTTTATAAGGAAAATCAAACCGAAATTGTCTCCAAATACAAAAAAAAGAAGAAAAACACATGCAAGTATGAGTAAAGTACCTTGCATCTGTGTGGCATCAACAAAGATGCTAATATTTATTACAGGAGTAACTATCAAAACTTTTGCTTCTGTACAATAAGTATTTCAACATCCATCAATCCGGTATCATTTAAATAACGTAAGTCGATAGATTTGATTCTTGTCGCAGTTTTAGAGCCGCTGAACGCTTCAGAATGAAACTGAAAACTGAAGGTAGATGAGTGAGGCAAAGAAATACTTGGATTAACCAAGCATACAGTCATTTGGGATTGCTTGTTCACAATAACACAAAGCTATGGTTTCGAAAATATAAACAATTTATTTGAAGGAGATTTTTTTGCACTCTATCAATACAGTACAGAATGCTCATATGGCAACGAATAATCCAATCATTACAATATTTTTAAAACACGTCTCAGCAAACCCTCTGTTATGTCTTCTACGGAGTGAAAGCCACGAAATAGTTGTGTTATTATGTTGATGCTCGAATGACAACTGTTCTTTATTGAATTGTTTATATGATGCTATGCATGACATTTGTTTAATACTAGAGATGCCATATACAACATCTTCCCCTTAAGTTATGTATACAGTTCATAAATACTTCATTATTCATTTTCAAAATTTAGTTATATTTTAAATGTAAATTTTACAAAGTTCTTTTTCGTATCCATTTTGAGTTCCGGCGTAAAGTGGTTCCATCTTCAAGCTCTATCCATAGCGATCGAGGAGTATCATGGATCTGTGTCACCATACCTTTTATCCATCCTTTTTTGCTTTGGTACCATACCTTTTCTCCTCTGACAAAATTGTTTCTACATTTTGCGTTTTTATCATAATACTGCTTTGATTTTAATTGCTTTGATTTTATTTTGTCTGATATATTCGGTATTACCTTCGGTTGAAAAAGCTCAGTTTTGGCTGGAAGTAACGTGCGTGTTTTTCGACTCATAAGCAATTCGGCTGGAGAAGCATCAATTTCCTTTAATGGTGTATTTCTGTATTCCAGGAGAGCAATCCAAATTTCTTCTTTTGATTCGGAACATTTTGTTATTATATTTTTAGCAATTCCAACTGCTCGTTCTGCAAAACCATTTGCCTGTGAGTACCCTGGGCTTGTTGTAGTAAGTTTTGCTCCAATCTGGATACAGAACTTTCTGAATTCGTATGAACTAAATGGCATGTTATCAGATACAATTTCCACTGGAATTCCGTGATTAGCGAAACACGTCTTTAAATGATTAATGCATTCATTTGCTGTTTTCGACGACATCGGTACGATGTCTAAATATCTGGAGTAGTAATCAGACACCACTAAATATATTTTTGAAGAATACTCACAAATGTCCATTCCAATCTTATTGTATGGTAACGATGGAATTTGATGTGAAATCATAGGTTCTTTTATATTGGAGCAACGATTTTTCTCACAAACTGCACATTTTGTAATTAAATTTTCAATATCTGTGTTTATTCTGGGCCAATACACCAAATTTCGTGCCCTTTTCTTAGTTTTTTCAAGGCCTAAATGCGAGGAATGTAATTGTGATAATATATCTTTCCGTAAGCTCTGCGGTATAATAATTCTTTCATTGAAAAAGAGGACCTCATTATCCATAAAAATGCTGTTTCGAAGTTTCCAATAATATTTTTGCTCGTCCGATAATGCATTGCAATTCTTTGGCCATCCATCAATCAGAAACTGTTTTAACTCTTTGAGACATGGGTCATTATTTATTTCGCTCTTTAAGCTATTAAGACGTTCCTCAGTAACGTTAACCGTGTGTACGAACTCGTTTAAATCATCAATTTCCATTGTTTTTTCGTTTTTATCAAAATTTCTGGAAAGCAAATCTGCTACATACATATACTTTCCAGGGACATGCACGAAGTGTAAGTCATATTTCAACAACGACAATTTCATTCTCTGGAGTCTGCTTGAGGGTATTTTACAAAAGTCTTTTTTCATAATTTCAATTAGTGGCTTGTGATCAGTTTTAATTGCTACTCGATGGCCATATGCATAATAATGAAATTTCCGACAAGCAAACACGACGGCCAGAAATTCTTTTTCTATTTGGGCGTAGTTTACCTCTGTGTCAGTTAAACTTCGTGAAGCAAACGAAACAGGCTTTCCATTTTGCATTAAACAACAACCAATACCAAATTTGGACGCATCTGTTTGAATAGTGATTTCTTTCGTTTCATCAAAAATTTTAAGCGTTGGGGCGTTTGCAATCAATTTTTTAATTTGCTCCAAACAGTTATTATGAGTTGGTTGCCATTGAAAAATAACATCATTTTTTAATAAGTCCCGTAATGGTTTAGAGATGTCTCCGAGCTCAGGAATGTAATCTCGAATATAGTTAATCATCCCAAGCAGTTTCTGTAAATCTTTTTTGTCTTTCGGGGTTTCAATCTTCATTATAGCTTTAATACGGTCGGGATCGCATCGTATTCCTGCATGTGATATAATTTTCCCCAAATATTTAACTTCAGATACTTTATACTGTATTTTATTGATATTAAATTTTATATTTAACTTGCGTGCTCTTTCTAATACTTGTTGAAGAATTTTGTCGTGTTCTTCAGAGGTATCTGCAGCGATAAGTATGTCATCAATGAAAACCACCACATTCGGGATATCCTCAAAATTACGTTCGTTGTATTTTTGGAACACCTCCGGGCCAATTTTAATACCATATGGTAAACGTTTAAAACGATAGCAACCAAATGGTGTATTGAATGTACAAAGTTCACTAGCTTTGGGGCTCAGACCAATCTGCCAGAATCCTTCTTTTAAGTCCAGTACGGTAAAAAATTTTTTGTTCGCAATACGTGATGCCAAGGACTCAAATGACGGAATCGTGTGGTTTTCGAATAAAATATCATCATTTAAATTCTGCGGGTCTATACATAAACGCAGTTGACCCGTCTTTTTCTCAACAATAACTAAATTTGATGCCCTTTCTACAGGACCATCTACACGTTCAATTATGTGTCTTTCAACCATTTTTTGCAACTCATCTTTTACACGTTTGGTTAACGACAGCGGAATTCTTCTGGCTGGTTTAACAACTGGAATAGAATCTGGTTTAGTTTTTATATCAAGATCTTGCACAAAACATCCCAAACCTTCAAAGACATCTAAATTTTGTTTAATGAATTCATCTTTCGATGGATTATGAATAGCATTAACTCGTTGAATTAAATTTAATTTTTCGCAAGCATCTAGACCTAATAGAGGTTCGTATGGAGTGTCCACAACATAAAACTTTAGCAGTGTTACCTCATTTCTACACATAACCACAGATGTACAAGTGCCTTTGAATTCTAAGTCTGCCCCACTGTAACTTTTAGGAGGAAATCCATCACAATGTAAAGGAACATTTTTAATGTGTTTTAAGTATCTGTATGGTAGAATATTGACATCAGCTCCAGTATCCAACTTAAAATTTATTAAGCAGTCTTCAACCCGAAGAAGCTCATACCACCTTTGTCTATTGCCATTGTTAATGCTATGCAGTACGATGTCATCATTTTCTCTTAGCAAATCAATATCTCTTGCCAAATCACTTTCTCTTATTTCACGCACTCTCTGAGAGTAGCAAGCCACACTGAAATGGTTCATTCGACCGCAGTTATTACATTTTTTTCCAAATGCAGGGCACTTTCCGTATGTGTGTGTGCCTTTACAAAATTTGCAGTTTGCTTTACTTGATTCTACCGCTTTATGCTTCAAATTATTTGTTGAAAAATCTTTTGTCGAATCTTTGTTTCCGTTATTCGCCCTATATTCGTTATGTTTAACAATATCAACGGCTGACGAAATATGTTGTTGTCTTTGCATATCGTGTGCATGTTTATCTGCTAACTCCGAAGCCCGGGCAATTTCTATTGCCTTGCTTAATTTTAGGTCGGCCGTTTCCAACAACTTTTTTCTGAGCTTATTACAATTTGTTCCCATGACAATATTATCTCGTATCATTCGATCACTTTCTGCATACCCACAGCTCTTCACCAGTTTCCTTAAGTCCAAAAGATATGACTCAAATGGCTCACCCTCCTGCTGTTTTCTGGAGTTAAACTTAAATGCTTCGTACACTTCATTTTTCTTGGGAGTACAGTAACCTTGGAATGCCTCAACTACCTTGGAAAACACCTTTTTATCCTCTTCTGTGATATCTAGTTTGTTGAAAATTTCGATGGCTTCTGGTCCACAAGCATTTAAAAAAATACCAATTTTTTGTGCTTCTTTTCTTTCTTCCAACTCAATGGCTATGGAAAATATATCGAAATTCTGCTTAAACACACGCCAATTTTCAGATAAGTTGCCCTCGAATCGTAGTGGATCTGGCCTGCGTACATCAAATGAATTACTTGCGTGTCCCTCATTTGCCATCTCGTAATTCTCGCTATCATCCAAATCTTCCAATTTTTCTTTTTTCGCTCCACCTCTTGTTAGCACCATTTAAACCGACTGCGCCATGTGTTATTATGTTGATGCTCGAATGACAACTGTTCTTTATTGAATTGTTTATATGATGCTATGCATGACATTTGTTTAATACTAGAGATGCCATATACAACAATAGTATTATGAAGAAAGATAGTCTTGTAAAACAACCTATAATCATAGATCAAAATCCGCGAGATTTTTTTCAACAAATCTGACCATTTTTGGTGAAGGCCCAGCTAATCTTTTTCATTCACCTTCTGATCTTCTGATAAGAAGCCCGGGTCCACAATACCGCGATAATCAAAAAAAAAAAATAATAATAATAATAATAAAAAACAACAGTCAACATTACCTTGGTTTTTGATCGACTTTGACATAGTTTTTACCGACCCAGTTGAAAAGCGTCATTCTCATGAGCCTATCATGAATGAAGCGTGGGAATTAACTCATCCTAGCATACCTTCCTTGCATAACTGAATTTTGAAAAAAATTCAAGTCTTTCGGAGAGACAACCCAAACAACAGAATTTATGAATTTATTCGTGAGACACAGAAAGTTCTGTTTCCTTCACTTTGCCGATATTGCCTTTACTTGAAGACGTTGATGACCGACCAGATAGAGGTAAATCTTAAACTACATTTCGACCGCATTAGAATGCACAGCACCACTTTTGAAGAAGTTGATTCTCCGTAAGTTTTCTATAACATTTTCTGAGATTCAAAATACGAAATCACATTCTTTATCCAATATTTTTATTCATTATTAAATTTGAAAAACGTAACTGATATGAATAAAAAGAAAACTCCAGCACTGCAACCAAGCTAAATGTTATGAGACCGTAGATCGCGCTCGAGCTCCACATCAATACAAAGGGTATTTTTGCCAACTTAGAGACAAAAAGAATTTAAGCGGTCTTTTCAAATTAATCATTTTCCTACGCTTCATTGAATGTATTAAGAAATTCATATGACTGAAATAGTTACTAGTCATTTTGTACTGCGTAAAACTTTCGGAGTAAACTTTGCAAATAAACAGCATCTTTAGAGGCTGATGACCATACAGAATGAATTTTTTCCTTTCCTTGCCAACAAAATCAACATAAATGTGCTCATGTATGAATATACCTCTTTAAAACTCTGACTGACAATTCAAATCCTTCCAAACAGGCAAATGCTTACTTAAGTGTGTGAAAAGCGATGAACTTCAGTTATCAGTTTATTCAAAAAAGTTACAATATTATGTAGCATATTGTGGTTTAAAAAATCATTTCTTTTTTCAATTCTGCTAAAAATTGATGAGTACCATAAAAAATTAAAAATAAATTTGACGGGTGGTATTTTTGAAAGTATTTTTTTCTTGGCAAACTTGTGGTGTCAAAAGCTTACTCTCAAATAAGAAAAAAGACCTACTTTTTCCACTATTTATAATACTTTTTTTCGACCCGTCATGACACGATGACACAAGCGGCTACGCTTTCCAAATACAACATTTCATTGAGTGACCTCTCTGGTTTCCGTTTCCTGGTTTATTTTAAAAATTACGATTTTGTTTTGGTTTAAAGTGCAAACCGATTAACCGACATCATTGGGTTTTCGATTGTGGTTTTGGACACTCTAATGTTTGCCTAATCAACTCATGGCCATTCAAGAGGAGGTCAGCTCCAACGGCATCGAATTGATAACAAATAAACAAAACATAGTGGCTCGAATACGAACTGACACTGACAAAAACTTTAATTTGATTGAAATTTCTCTTGCTTAAGCCATCGCTGTAGTGGCGCAAACAATGTACAAATTTAATTCGTCAGATAGTGCTGGATAACTGCGTTTCGTTAAACGAAGTATTAAGTATAATACCGGAAAATTCAAGATGAAGATGCACGTATAAATATCAGTGAGATATTCTAACTTGAAATAGATTTCTACTTGCAGCTGATTTTTTGCTTTGCTAACGATTTTTTATTTTGTCGACGGATTTTCATTTGCGGGAGCACTTACTTGGTTCTATAGACGCTTCTTTCTATGCGTTATATTCTTAGCGCATCAAATGATATAAACCTCCATTCCTTTGGGTAAAGCTTTCGTAGCTAATCATGTACTCTTCAGCGCTAACTCTCGGTGCGAATCGATTTTTAGTTTCTTACTTTCACTATAAAATGTTTACACTATAGGATTTTGTCCGGTAACTCTTATCGTTGTTCGCAGGTTCAAGTAAACGAAATGATGCGTGGTGCGGCTACTGAAATATATCTTCAACTGCTTATAAGAGTAATGTGAAATCAAAGCCATCCATATCTAGAGAGTTATAAAAGAAAATGATTTTCTGTTCCACATCGAGCCTATTTCTATTTAAGTAAACCGATTTCAGTTTATGTTTGTCGAACACATAAATTAGATCAAAGTACAAAGTTTTTGCTTCCCTCGAAGCCATCGACACCTCCATCAATTTCCTTTAAATCCTACCAAAACATTGACGTTATCATTCTCACAGGCAGTAAACTGTAATTGAGACTGAATGTTAAATCTTGTACACTTCGTTTGCGACATCGGGAGAAATGTTTTGCTTCAACATTTTTAATTAACGAATAACATTGATTTCCTTTTCGTAGTAGATGGGAAGATTTGCAGTGTAACACTAAATCTTTTCCCAACATGCCAAAAGGATTGACATTTAACTCGTTCAAACTGGAATCTATTCATAGTGTGTGTGCGTGTAAGAGTTTTTTTCTGTGGGTGTGTTTCCGTCTTTTTTACCATGCTTCTATATTTTTTATTTGTTTGCAATCAGCAAATACCAACATTATAGATGCCATCACTCAAAGTGGCGCTTCGGCTTCCATGTCGATTTGTTTAGTTAAATCCCACCACTATCGCTTGGAAAACAACCCAAACGGACGCAAGCAGCCAGAGACAGGGCCAGAATGCACTTTAAGTGTTGAAACAATCATTATTCTTCACTAAATTCCTTCATCCACGTCGAAACGATTGTAAGATCCCACATTCATGCGGACACACAAGTACTCCGACCCAAAAGCTAGATGTAAACAAACGGAAGGATGGACCCGAGGACGGACAGTCAAGAGCAGAATAGCACCAGCATGAAACTGTTGACCCAAATATGTTTTAAATGAGTTTGTACTTTGGCAACTGGATGCAGATTGTTCCTCCGCCCGGTTGCATCATTTGGCTGCGTTAGAAGTCAACTTTGGACCGATTGTTCTTACTACCCACTTTCATCTTCCCGTTTATTGTTTGTTGGCATTTTTTTCTGCCCAATTGCACTACCAGCAAAACATGCGAAAATTTCGTGGAAAGCAAACTAAAAACAAATAGTTATGTTGAAGCTTCTTGACGCTTGCAGCTCTTGTACCCGGAGAAAGTTACAAAGACCGTAAATATTTTTGATAGTTACTTCGTGATACACTCAAAGATTCCAATATTAAATGCTCGCAAAAGCTTTCAATGGCTATTGAAGGGGCGACCTATAAGATACATATACCGAGCATCAACAACTTCGTTGGCAGCAGATATCCCTACGTTGCGAGTGCAACGGTTTCAATAAGCTCACGAAGCGTTTGCTCCACACAGCGGACCAAGTAGCGAAACTATGAAGAGCTGCTTATCACAAGTGTTTGTTCTCAAACTAATACACATCCCCATCTTCCATCACCTACACCCTCTCTCCAATTCTAAGTGCCAGAGCTCATGGCATAGCAGAGTTTTAAATTTCGAATTTAACGCCATTGCCAATGATGTTTTAACGATATCGATAAGTCAAACAAAGGATAAAGAGAATATGCTTTCGTCCAGTTTAGTGAAATTTCAGAAACAGCTATTAAATTGAGTGATGGCATGGAGGGGTTTAAATGGTGACTTGTGTACTTACAGGAATCATTGAATTAGGCAACTGTGAAGTAATTATATTTTCATTGAGTATGACAGTAGGGTCAATACATTCCGTCTTTTGATTCCAAATATTATATCAGTGTAAGCATTAAGTTTATGTTTGAGTTTCTGTACTGCCATCTGTTGACAAGAGCTTAAAAACAAGTAAACCTGACAAATTCGCACTGTGTTTGGAAATTGCAGTAGTCGTTTTATTAACGCTCATAAAATTAAGACCACGTCTCAAAATACAAGCAAATTCTAGTTACATAACTGCTGACCATCACTTCTGTAAACTGTGATGGTGCTGAGGTTAATGACGTATGCATTATGATGTTTGCCACAGCTTCCTCACAAAACGGTGCTACAGGTTTGAGCATCAAACAAGTTTTCAAGCAAAAAATATTCTCATCGCAAAAGTGGACTTTGTACTGGAGAAAATGACAGAATGAAAAGTTTAGTTACCGAAATGATGTTTTGCGTTTGTTTTCTAATTTTCTACTATTTTCAAGATTTACGTTGCTAAATTAACACCCGATACAGATAAGCACTCAAAAAATGAATTAAGTTTGTAAGCTAAACTTTTACCAATTTGTCTCAAAAAAGTCAAAAGCAAGAGAGAACGAATCGACTTCAAACACTCAATTAACCTTTAAAAAGCGACACGTCAATTGGGAAAACGCTCTGAGATTCATTTAGACTGGGTGGCGCACCAATTGTGCTACAATAAGAAACTGAAACAAATTTGTTTAATCAATATATTTCACTTATTTTTTGTTTATTGTACAGAAAATTCAATTTTATTTTGTATAACTGGTTTTAAAGATGACAGACCATAAATGACCCCCATGTGCATTCATGCATGACATGACACCTGATCATGTTATATGTACATATAGGCCTGTAGGGTTGAAGTCGGAATCGCCCACTGCTTCAATTCAGTTTAATTTTTTCTTTTTCGTTTTGTGCAACTCTTGCTTGACATTACCCCATAAAAAATGCTTGTGCAGTTAGGTCAGGTAACCTTAAGGACCAGCTGAAAGTAGAGTTTTTTTATTAATTTGTTTGAGAGTATTCGTTAAAGCTCCATCATAATCGGTCTGGCTATGTATGCAGCTGCTCTATCTTGGTGGAACCAAATGCTGTTGAAATGAATACGTCTTCGGCGCAGTTTTGTGTAAAAAGCGCTACTTCAGCATTTATAAATAACGATCCCCATTGGCAGTTGGCAGCAGCACGATTTGGGCGCCACCTTGTACTACTCAATTTCTAACTGAAACTAATAAAATCCAAATGAAATTCAAATACTTTTTATAATTAAAATTTCCAAAGAAAAAAAGTGTTTAGAGTCGATAAAGACACTCTTCTATACTTTGACCAAATAAAAAGTTGCGGGCTTGACGACGGTTACTCATTTCATCGGTCAACTTGAAACATTGGTTGTAAATTATTTGGATCTTATCGAAAAATTCTTTAAATTAACGCTCAATAAAAGAATCAAAGTTACAACTATCTGCAGTCATCCACTTAGAAATAATAAAAGGAGTGGTAATTTTTGCTAAATCGGCCAATTTGGCACGTTAGTAAGGTTAATGCACCAGTGCAATTGAAAGAAAGGTTTGAATCAGGCAGCATACTAGTATATATATATATATATACTAGCCGACCCGGCAAACGTTGCTTTGCCTTCAAATTTTATTTTTATTGGAATGTTTTATTAGCAGGAGCAGAAATAATTGCTTTTTAATTTGTGGTTTGTATAGGAGGCACCACTCTCCATTGTCCAATCTCGCCCATATTTGCAGCAGCACTTAAGATATGTACACCAAACCGATGTACCAAATTTTGTTCAAATACCGTAAACAGGAGCAGAAATATTGGATATTTAATTTATGGTTTGCATGGGAGGTACCACGCCCCATTGTCCAATCCCGCTCATATTTGCAGTAGCATTTAAGATATGTACACCAAACCTACGCACCAAATTTTGTTCAAATACCGTAAGCAGGAGCGGAAATAATTGATTTTTAATTTTTTGTTTGTATGGGAGGTACCACGCCCCTTTGTCCAATCGGACCGAATTATAAATCTAAGCCATCCCGGGCACCACCCAGACGCATATACAAAAATTTATGCAAAGCGGTCCAGCCGTTCTGGAGTTTTAAGCATCGGAACCAACCACGATTCATTTTTATATATATAATATAGATAAAAGGTAATTGGTATAGGAGATATCAAAGGTGGTTTGGTTATTCCGTTGGTTTTTTCACATTTTAACAAACGTTATTCAATTTCGATAAATCGGTCAGTTTGTTTGGGAATTATCAGAATGGGCATGGAAACGTCATCAGATCTTCGTTTACCAAATATATTGAAAGATGCAGAGGATGCAGAGAGATTCTAAATTATAACAAGCATTACAAAGTAATGCAATAGATCAAAATATAGGGTGCTGCGGGTTACGCATGCCAAGTTAAAGGGAAGAAATCAAATTCCGGAAAATCGGTCAATTTGTATGGTTGGTACTAGAAGAATTATAGCCCGTTTACAATCCCTAGCTACGGTATGACAAAGTATTAGGCTGTGCCGTGTTTTACAAGGATACATTTTTGTGGCAGTTATCGTGTCTATCAGCTACCAAGCCAACCAAGGTCCGCTTCCAACGTCATAGAGGCTGCTGCCATACAAATTGGTCGATTTAACAGAAGTTAATGATTTCTCCACAATCTGTAAGTGGAAAGCTTCAGTAAGTTACAATTTTACTTTTTTAAAAGGTGCCTTAATTCAGAGAAATATTCCATACGAGCCGAGCGTTTCATTGCTTCTCTTGTGTCATCCTGGACCCTTTCTTGGCAACGCAGATGGACGTTGGGTGAGTTAATATTTAAATCGCCGGAATGAGATTTTCGTATTGGTTTTATTCATGATTTTACAAATAACAATCCAATGGAACAAATGACATAAAATTAATGTGGGCACTTTTCGTGCAATATGGTCGTCACAATCGTCGCAATGCAAAGAACTGGCATCATTATAAAAGCATTTTAAGAGACTGGAAACGTTACAAATGTAGCCAGGCCTGTGTATCATTGCAGTGTACGCACTGCCTTACTTCCTTCATACATGGACATTTTTTAAGTTTTTTTTTTTTGGAAAGTTTACTAATTTCTTTTGAAAATTCCTTGACCGCGTTTGCAAATTTTCTGATTCTGTCGAGAATTTTCTTAATTTCGTTTACAATTTTTCCAACCATTAATGCAAAACTCTTAGTCTCATAAAATGCAAACGAAAAATTTGAATTTTTTAACATATAAATGGGAAATTCATTAGGAATTGTCCCAAATGTAAAGGGCGTGATCTCTTTTCGGATTGGAGATAGTGTGATATTGTCCATTACACTTTATAAATCAAAAATCATAAAACTCGGAGAAGGTAGATCGAATATGTTTATAATATTATGAAACACACAGTATTTTAATTCCGCTTCCATTTGTACACAACTGTAATGAAAATGCATTAATCCCACAAGAAAGTATAGATAATTGTGATTACAAACATTTTATTTGAATAATTTTTTAACTTTTCGGATTTGGTTTCAGTTTTGAATCAGATTGAGGGATGGAGCTACATAAAAATGGGAAAACTGAATCGAGGTAATTTTTCATTTACGTTTCAGGTAACTTACAAACAAATCGATGTACGGAATGGAATTTTGTGTTGAATGTTAATCAGAATATAACTATTGACGTACAAAATTATAACCAAAACCACACTGAACTTCCGTGAACTCCCAGAAGGAAGCATTTAAAGTACCAAGTTTTGGCTACATAGTTTCGAGAATGAAAACGGCATTCCCTATACCCGTTTTTATACCCTTCAAGTATAGGTACTGCATTTGCCACACCCCTACCGCTACCTCTCATATAGATTGACCGATTTATCGAAATGTAATTACTCCCCTGTAATCATTAACTTGTAAACTACAGTGACTTTCGCTTTTGTCAGTTGTATCCTGCAACGCTATGTTGATTAAAAAAAACCGTCCGGAAAACCAATCCGTTTCTAGTATATCCCATGCAAATTACATTTTTAGATTAATATCTGATATTTGGTGAATTTAGTTCTGCAAATGAAAATGAATTTCATTACCATGCCCCTAAGACAACCAAGTCCCTATGATGTCATTCACATTAATTCTTCTATTGTGCGTTAAATATATTTTTGACGAGAAGCTTGCGGATTACCTCCGAAGACTTTCGTCTAACCGCATAAAGATTTCAACTGAAGGTATGTGTAAGTCAGTTGTTCACCTGATTGGAATTTCCGCATTGGTTTTGGATCAGAAATTTCCTAACACTAAGTTGTCCTTGATAAATCCCAAATTGAACTCGCTGGCGGAATTAAAGAAGTGCAACAAATGTTATCTGTTTGGCTACACTTTTCCCTATTTCCGAAAATATCTCGCCAGTATCGTTAGAAGCGTTTGACCTGAATATCTTTGGAATAATTGAATCTCTACATATAAATGTTTCCTCCTTAGTACTGAGTACATTATGTTATTCAATTGTAAAGTAGTACAAAGCACACTTATTGGCGGATCAATACCTGCAAAAAGTAACCAATAGCAAGCGAAAATGCGAAAACTAGGTTATGGCCCTTTCGGAAGTAATTAAATCTAAAACAATCCAATTATATTCTGTATGATGAAAGCCGTAACAATTTCTACATTTCTTACCCCTAGAACATTTTAATGCATTTTATAAACGCTTTCCGTATACAACGGAGGGCAAGTAAATAGCACACGACTAAAAATTGTTGAAATGGGAAGTGTTTTTATGTTTGGCAAACTTTGCTACTTGTATCACACTCAGTAAACTGTAAGTCGGTGCTAAACAATTTCCCAAGACTGTAGGCATTGTTAGTCTCACACGGAATAGAAACGGAAATGAAAGATTGTGGTTTATACGTATGTTCGTTCTTCTTTCCACCGTTTTCTGGGTTATGTTGCTTTTCGTCTTATTTCCGCTTTCCACTTTCGTAACGTTGAGTTGATTCCCAGATGTTGGCAGTTAGTTTGCCTCAAATATATGAGGAAGTGATAAATGATATATTTCATACAAACTCCAACACACGCGTACTAAGGTCATATTGGTAAGCGGGAATTTGAGTTCCATTAAAAAATTACTTTTAATAGTTAAAAGTTTTTCCCTTTTTTTGCCTGCATTCAGCAAAGAAGGAAAGTTTCTCTCAAAACTGTTGGATAAATTACAAAGTATTAGATTTTATCAAATGTTTCAGTTTTACGTTATTTGCTATATCCCCCTGGCTTTTACGAAGGACCCAAGTGTTTCCTTGGTCGGAGTAAATACTGCTTAAATTTACTTAAAGGAAACTACAAAAAAAACTTAACATTTACTACACCTATTCGATGTTTTTGGGGTCGGGAGAATTCTACAACATTTGCTATTATCACCAACATTGTTGAACAGATGCTAGTGAATTGATAACTGGCTAGCATTCACTTCCGTCTGCAACACCTGCTGCTCCAGCGACCGACGGGCAGAAGAGACAGTAAATGGGTGCTAGGTGGATCGAACGTAGTTCCTGGCGTTGCCCTGCGCTGTATTCGTTCGGATGTGACACTTTTCGGAAGATTGTGATAAGCTTAGTTTGACAATCAACTAACAATGTGCCTTAACAACTGTCATAAACTTGTGACATATTCTAGTGACAATGTGAAAAAGGAGAAAAGCATAAAAAAATACATCAAGGTCTGAAAAGGGAAGGAAGAAAGAGCAGTCTTGCAAGACGTCGGCTGTGACATTGTACAGTTTATCGCTTTGAGTATTACTTTTCAGTGTTTGTTAACAAGAGGTCACTTTTACTGGTCCATTAAAAAAGCTAATAAAGTATTCATGACAAAGTCTTTTAGTTAAAATTTGAAAAAATTAAAAAAAGTCGAATGGGACATGTTGTGGAAATTAATCGACTTTAATAAAGATGGAAACTGCCTTTCATATATAGTATTTCATTACATTAAAGTAGATCTACATATATATGATTGACATTTCAGAAGAACATTTACCAAATGAATACTTATTGTTTTTATTGTTTTCTAATAAAACGATATTGGTAAGTACTTTAGTGTTTTTTTTTTTTTGCTCTCTGAAGCATTTAGCAAACACAAAATTGTTCGTGTGCCCTTATAGCTCCCTCGGGCAACTTTGGGTAATCGATTAGGGATCCGTCTCGTGACGCTAATTATTGTACACATTATATGCGTTGCATATATTTTTGCCGACGGAACACCCTAAAATTTCTTATAAATTTCAGAAAATGTTAAAACAGGTCTCTGATTTTGTAATCTATTGAGGATGTGGCACAAGGATACCTGCTGCATATAACCTGATGCGATAACATATCCTTTTTGGTTGGATCAAAAGTATGCGAAATGCAAGAAATCGTGTAGTGAACCGCTCCATTCTTATAAAATATTCCTTCGGATCAACGCACAATAAAAGCAGCTTAAAATTGCCTAACTTAAGTAAAGGGTGTCCCAACAAGAACGCAAGATTTAAATGACTGATGTGTCTATTGAATTGTTTCTCTAGCTGTATGACAAGTGGCGCCGTCTTGTTGAAACCACATGCCCTCCACATTCATTTCTTCAATTCTAGGCACGAAAAAACTGGTTATCATTTTACGATACCGAACACCATTGACTGTTTGCACTTGCCATGCCTCATTTTCATAAAAAAAAGGTCCAATGATTCCTTCAGCCAAAAATCCACACCACACAGTGACACGTTGAGGATGCATTTGCTTTTCGTGAATCACTCGAGGATTTTGCTCACCCCAAGTGCGACAATTCTGCCTATTGACGAAGCCATCAAGTTGGAAATGGGCCTCGTCACTGAAGATGATTTTATCGGCAAAATCAACATTTTCATGTTGTCTCTCCAATATCCAATTAACGAACTCCCTTCGCTGTCCATGGTCAGCTGGCTTCAATTCCTGAGTCAATTGAACGTTGTATGCATGAAGATGCAAATATTTCGTCAAAATTCGCTGCATAGTGGATTTGAAGACACCAATTTTCTGAGTTCGGTGTCGAATTGAGGTGGATGGAGTTTGAGCGACATCATCACATACAGTTGCGACATTTTCCGTCGATCGACCTGGTCGAAGGCGTGTTGTTGTCTTTACATTACTAACAGACCCAGTTTTGGCAAATTTATCCATTAATCTCTTTACAGTTGACTCATTTGGAGCATTATTGTGACCCCAAATTGATCGCAATTTGCGAACTGTAGCCGCAAAATTTTCACCATTTTGGGAAAACAATTTCACAATGAGAACGCGTTGTTCATTCGTGTAGCGCTCCATTTTTACTAACCTCGTAACCTTTACTAGCAAACAATAACAATTGTTCAAAAGTCAAACAATGACACTTCGAATGGCGTCAAATTTAAATCTTGCGTTCTTGTTTGGATACCCTTTGCAATTTAGAATTGAATGCACTTTATTTCAAAATGCGAACCGAAATATGTGCAGGTTAAGTTAGGTAATTTGTAGTAAAGGTACCGGAAAGAGTATCGACTTTCGCAGATTTTGCCAAGTATTACGAAGAAATAATTGGAGCCTGCCTGTATGGAAGATACCAAATCGTTTTTACGAAATTAAAAATTTTCGACGTAACTCCTAATTCGAATACTTGGTTCATTGTGCTTGATAAAATTTGAAAAAATTGTGCGATTAACCTCATCCCGTCTAGCATCTGCCATAAAAATGATTTATTTAGCACATGCATATAGGTATATTCTTAAGACCATATCATTTATTGCTCAAACTGGATCTCAGAATGAAAATTGAACACAATGCAGGTACCTCTCTTATGAACTATTAGATTTTCGGAAATTAATATTTTTTCCTCTAATTTTTGTCTTAAATCTTTATGGATTGCACTGATTTAAAATATTTGGAAATATTTGAAAAAAATTGATCGAATAACCCCGCCACTTTTGCTATTTCATTCGCAGCTCACCAAATTAATCCATATATTTATATATTTTTATGTTTCAAGCAATGGTGCTGACTTCAGTCAAATTTAGCGAAATTCATAATTCGCAGACTGCAGTAGTCTAAATTATCATTTGAATTACACAACAATGCTATGCAAAATGTGAAAAACGACCTGACAGCCACCTTTACTGGTACCTCACATTCAAATGATCTAGTTGACACATATCTCCTTAGGTCTACATTATTCATTCAGTAGCTGTAAATTCAGTCAAATTTAATGTAAATTATCCTTCTTCTATTACTCCCATACATATGACCGATTTAACCCGTACATTTCTAGCTTAATATCCTTAAAGTTACACCTAATTCTATAAAATTTAGCCTAATTTGTAGGCTGCTTGATAAAACATGAAAAAATCGACCGGATAATCATGCCCATTCTGGAACCTCCCATACACACTACCTATTTTAATCCATAAGTTTCCAAATTTTTATGTTCAAAGTTGCGTAGTATTTTGCATTTTTGCAAAAATCAGTAGTTTCTCTACATAATATATAACATGTAAGTACGAGTACAATAAGTTATAATTTAGTATTTGTTACCACGCTTTTTCTGACATTCCTCAAACTTTTGTGCAAAAGGAAAAGACGTCTGGTGAGATCATACAGTGCCGCTCACTTGAATAGCATTCCCTTTTAATATTTTTCTAAGCTCGATTTTTTCCAAAATAATAATTATAACGAACTGGTTGTGCTTTTATAAATCATATTTCACGTATTTGCTGTAATCCTATAACATAAATTTTCTTTTTCTAAATTAAAGGTGTTAAGTAAAATTTAGTGGGAGGTGCTTCCGCCCTAGTTGAGAATACATTCATACATTCTATTCGGTAAAGAATCATACAGTTTTTTGATTAGATCCAGCGAAATAAACGACTTTGCCTGTTTAATTCCATTAATGAGTACACTTTTGCTTGAATGTTGCTTGCCTGATTCGTAAACCTTGCGTACTAGCCATCCCCAGTTCATAACCTCAATATTTTCATCAAAATATTTTAATCCATAATGATGTGTGGATTGGTACGTTGTCATGCTGGAATTTCCATTCCAAGTTTTCGAAAATATTTTTAACTTCAGTAAAAGCTTACTCCAGCACGGCTTTGTATAAAGTTGCATTCATTTTTGCTGAGAAAAACTGGAGCTCTATTATGCCATAATGAGAGATCGCACCCCATAACGTAACTCCACCTCCCCGGCTGTGTAATTGATTGGGTAAGTGTTCCTCTTTTTGAAGATCTTGGAAGTATTAATTATATCCATCAGAACCCTGTAAATTAAAATTTTTTCTTTGGAAAATATAATTCTATTCCACTCTCTACTCCACGTCATAGTCGCACGACGTTCCTTTTTACCGTTGATATACCTTTTCCTTGATTTTGGCGCCAGAGTCGTGTGAATTTGAGACATATCTCAGAATAGCCCTCTTGTCAGCGGCTCTAATAGCACTTGCTGTTCGATCTTTTATATTATTTCCATAGCCTTCGGTGTCACGTAAATATGTCGATATAACTTTGCGACTTCTATTAGTTTTTCTGGCTATTTGATGAATAGAAAGTCCGTACTCCTTGTAGGTATTAATTTCGGATCTTTCCTCGACACTCAAGGATTTAGCTCGGCCCATTTTACTTAAAATCGATTGTTTTATATTGATTTGCACACAGTTACTGTAATCCGATCTGATGTATGATGATCTCCAAAAGACTTTCACATTTAAACTGCTTACCACGTGAGGGGTGCTATTCAAATGTACTAAAAAAGAAGACATTTTTCACTCATTTAAAAGAAAAGAGCGAATTAAAATAACGGAACACTTCCATGGCTTGAAATTTTTTGTAGGTGATGTGTGGAAGTATAAGAAACAAATAAGTAAAAACTAAACCGTTATGTGAAGTGTACTCTAAATAGTAGTCACTAATGTTAAATGATTAGGGAGCGCTATTCAAGTGAGCGGCAATGTATGTAAGTCAGGTAATCTGGCTTAAATTGTTGCACTGTCTATGGCCGATGTTGGCGGCGTTTGTGTTTATGATTTCCTTGGCAAATTATTCTTCTTTAATACATTGCTTAGATTGGATTTATTCTGTTGTTTTAGCCTTTATTGTCGTTGGCGATGCTGAATTGTGTAAATTTGTTTGTTTGCTTACAAAAATGGATTTACCCCAAATTGTATTCTTAAATGTAGTGTGGATCCACGGTTTCATTATGTTTCTTTTATTCTTTTAGTGGATAGCATTCTACTTTATATTTGATAATAGTTTTATTATTGTTAATTATATATAAGCTCCTGTATTATTTAAATATCGTAACAATCAAACATACAAATAGAATAGTTCACTGGTTTTATGTTTCACGTTTCGTATCAGTGAGAAAATCTTCTGTTCATTTAAATAAAATATTAATACTTGGTATCAAACGCATTGGACTTTAAGCTTCCACTTGGATTTTAACGAGGGTTATGGGCCCAGGCTAAAAATTTTAGAGTTCTTAATTATTTAATTTCGGTTTGTCCTTTATTTGTCCGTTTCAGAAAAATAATGGCGAGTTTAATAATGAACTTCTGAGAAACTCGATGAAGATAACTATACAGCAGAGTCTGCTTATTCAATGGATTTGTGGGAAACAATCCGAGTGGCAGCAATTTTGTGGAGCCTCTAGCCAAGTGAGTTAATTTATATTAAAAAAGAAACATAACTACGGTAAAAGCAACTTGATATGTTCTTAATTCACTGCACAATGCAAATACCGCAAGCAGGAAAGTTAACCTTTTCAAGAAGTTTCTGCGTTTTAGATTCCAACGCACGGAGAAGATGGCAGTATAAATTTCTCTAATCGAAGAATAAAAATTTTATAAGAAAAAATTTGGAAGTAGTATCCAAGGAGACAAGGATACTACTGGAGAAAATGTCTTTGCGGCCAATTCACAGCGTGCTGGCCTCAGAAAGGACATCAATTAGAGAAATAACTTTACCAGCAGCAACAGTACCGACGATCGTAATGAGCGTAATATTACTTGTTATCGATGCGGAAAGAAAGGTCATATTCGCTCTCAGTTGAAATCATCAAGCACCAAAAATTGTTTGAATGATGTCGTCTGTTCTTTGTTTGGTTCGAACAAAGATATTAACCATTTATGAATATTTTATAGCGACGCAACGTCGCATATGTGCAGAAGCATGAAATATTTTCAAATATTGGAAAAGAAGAACCAAAAGGTTGTATTAGCCTCTGATGACACCGTACATGCACAAGAAATTAGCAGTATAAAATTGGATGGATTCTGCATCAAATGACTGTCAGATACAGTCTCCAGCAGAAAGGAAAGCTAAAAGGCTAAACAGAACTCTTATGGAAATGACAAGATGTCTTCTTGCTTCAAAGTCTATGGGGTGAAACAATTAATCCTGCAGCTTATATACGCAATAGATGTCTTAAAAAGATTCTTGAAGACAAAACCCCTTACGAAGCACAGTTTGGGAGAAAGTCTTCTGTATCATATCTACAGACATTTAGCTGTGACGCGGTAGCCTTGGTTAAAGTTCCAGAAGGGAAAGGCAGTAAATTTCAAGCGAAAGGTGTCAAGCTGAAGTTTGTCGGCTATTAAAATGCAACAAAAGGTTACAGATTGCTTGACATGCAATCGAAGAAGATTGTGGTAGCAAGAAATGTGAATTTCTTTGAGGAATTATTTGAAACACGATTCCGAAGGTTGATGTTAATGAAGATTTATTTTGCGTAGAAATTTTACGGGAGCAAACAAAATCACCAAGTGTGGAACTAGGTGTTAGCTGGGATCGAGTTTCAAAAGAACTGTTGCATGCATGACAGATGGAGAAGTCGTAGTAGAAGGTAAACGTAAGAGGGGAAGGTCGAGAGTTCCACGAACTAGCAACTGAGGTAGTCCAAAAAAAAATATTTTGTTTGGAAACTGATACTGAGGTATTAAACTCAGTTATTGAAGATCCGAAATCCCACAGATTTCGAAGCATTGAATTCTAAATAAATTCGAAATGAATGCAAAAGGAATAGGATACCATTATATCGTTATGTTATAGATAAACTACTGTACTATATAAAAACTGTAACAATTAAAAATATGAATAGAATAGTTTATTATTTTTCGCAATAAGAGGGAAAAAACTGATTTTCACGCACCTTGCTTATCAATTAAGCCAGTTAAATAACTTCCGAATAAAACATCTGAAACTAAATTGAAACTATATTAACAAAAATATTAATTACGGATGACGCCATCAGGGTATGTTGTCCGAAAGCAACAGAACTGCGGAAGTAGATAAATACCATTGTAACAGAATCAAATCATAAAGAATATTGAGAGTGCATTTATGACAAACAGATTTCTGCCTATGAGATTATATTTGAATGCTGGGCATCTTAGTATACATTATATACCAGTGTGTTGGTAACGGATGTAGGTAACGCAACTACTTGCCGCTCACTTGAATAGCGCCTACCTAATCATTTAACAGTAGTGCCTACTATTTAGAGTACACTTTACATAACGGTTTAGTTTTTACTTATTTGTTTCTTCTATTTCCACACATATCCTATGATGGATATAATTAATACTTCCACGATCTTCGGAAAGAGGAACATCTACCCAATCTATTACACAGCCGGAGAGGAGGAGTTATGGTATGGGGTGCGATCTCTCATTATGGCATAATAGAGCTCCAGTTTTTCTCAGCAAAAATGAATGTAACTTTACACAAAGCCATGCTGGAAGAAGCTTTTTTTGTGAATGTATTCTCAACCAGGGCGGAAGCACCCACTACTAAATTTTACTTTATTATTTATTTATTTTTAAATTAGATGTAAACAAACAATAACACCTTTAATTTAGAAAAAGAAAAGTTATGTTATAGGATTACAGCAAATAAGTGAAATATGATTTATAAATGCACAAACAGTTCGTTATAATTATTATTTTGAAAAAAAAAAAAAAATAATAGAGATTAGAGACATATTTAAAGGGGATGCTATTCAAGTGAGGGGCACTGTATATGTTACGTATGAAAAGAGGATGTCCTTATCTCTACAACTTTAGAAAAACAATGAAACGAATTCTTTTGCTTGCCATGAATGAGATGTGGATAAGCATCTAACGTTCAGTGAGTTACACCCGTTCTATTTTTAAATTCAGCTAATGGGACATACAGTTTAACGACGATTCCGAACGTCACAGTTTGAGTAACATTTACCAGACTTGTTGATTTCTTGACTACTCGAAGTGTTCGCCAGGCACATCGAGGTGACCGCCCTTCAAATAATGAGAACTGGCTGTCGGGATTGAACCCGCGATCATGCGAACGGTAGTCATGTGTACTAACCATCGTGCCACGATCTTTCGCGATTATTTGCTTTGTCATAAACCGCCGCATCGTCCATCACAATGTGGACTGAAATCTATTGTGGAGGACATCAAAATATTGTCTAGGCCGAACTACAGCAGTCTGTCCAACTCTGTACCTGTCGAATTGTATTGGTTGATATTTTTTAAAGAAAAAGTAATTATTTTAAAAACTTTCCTTAACCGGCATTAAAATTTTTTATGATTTCGATGCGAAAATTGAATTAGTTGTCATAATTTTGATTTGATATAGTTATGATACGTGATGTGATAAGCGAATGCTAGCGCAGAAGCTAAAGATTAAAGAAGGTAAAATTTCACGGAAATATTACATCGTTCGACATTGACAATCCAGGGAAAAATAATATCAAAATACCCATAAATCATTTCTCCAGGAGATATTCTTTGATAAAATCAGTATTCCCGAAATTACGAATTTAAGCTGTTATAAGGTAAATGGTACTATATTATTTGAAGATTAATGTAATTGAGCCAAAAATACGATATCATTATCAAGACATTCCTGTATTCAATGTTCTAGTTAAACAAATATAATTCTTCTAAATCAGCAGACTTTCTTTTCGAGTGAAAAAGGTGTACATCACAATGCTTCGTCTGAAGGAAACTCATTCGTACGTTATACCGTTTTCTGCAAAATTATTTGAATATGGTCTTAATGATATTGCCATTTATGAAATCGATATCAGAATCTTCGTTTAAAGCAAACAAATTTGCGATAAATACAGTAATTTAGTTTATTGAATCATTTTGTGTAGTTGTGTTTTGTGTTACTCGATTGTTAGAGCGAAACAATATTGCAAACAAAGAGACTCTTTTAGAGTCTGCGGCTTCTAGCGCAAAATGTGTAACTTCGAAATTGCTAGAATGATACAGGCTTTCCGAAAAATTGCGCGGTATAACAACGATATCGTTTGCAATAATTGGAAATGCCATCGTAGCGGACTAGTTTGCAGTAACCACCGAGGTTTAGTCTCTCATTAAGCAGAAGGAAACGAAATACAATGATAAATACATTATTCTTTCTTCCAATGTTCGATGGGCGCATTCTAAGTTTGTTACTGAAATAACCGCGAGATGTACATAAAATATAAATATATTACATAAGTTTTTCCAAGTAGGAGGAACCATATTGAAATGGGGTAAAACAAGCATGGATTATATTGACTTTCAAGGTGTAAATGTGGGGATCCAGGGAATTTTGGGTTGCCTGGAGCGAAAGGTGGCTTTTGGTTTACAATTGTGTGAGCCGAAAATATTCCAAGGAAGCTTGTAATATTTCTCACAAATTTTTCACCGAGGAAGAAAAAAATAAAGAATAAAAACACAAGAAATTAGAATTTGGAATGGACAATTTCTATTTCTTTATTTGAAATTAAACAATTTGCGCCGGAAGCTTACCAATGTGAACTGATTAGTTTGAACTCACAGTAACAAGTAAGGTTTAACTTGCAATTTTGGGAATGACAAAGCGACTAAGAGAGTATATAAGACAGATTGTAGCCATCTTTAGAACATTCTGTAACACACACCAATCAAACTATTAAAGCTTGAGTTGATGCTTGATTTACGCGCTGAAGCCATGGTTGTTCGGCGAATTAACATTAAGGTGGCCAGGTGGATGCCAAACTAACATGAATATGAAAATTATCGGAAAATATAATGTACATATTTTGGCATCAACACAGGGTATCGGCCGATTGCTGCTTACAAACAATGTTAGTTGTGTCATTCGTTGTGTGGCACGTAATGCCGTCCTGCTGGAATCATATATCATCCATGTTCATATTGTTTAAATGAACTTGGTTATCATTAACCTCTATCGATCACCGTTGACGATTATGTCCTCAACAACATCGTACTTGAAGAAGCACGGATCAACGATGCTGCCACCAAAGTGCACACCAACCAGTAGCTGTTTGTGTGTGCATTAACAACTTATGACCCTTGTGTTGATTAGTTTCATCCCATTTATGATTATTATGTTCGTCAAGATCGAAAAAACGCACATTGTAGCTAAAGACTATTTTTCGGCAAAAATTGGAATCTTCTCCCAAATACTACGAAGCCAAGTCAATAACAAAAAGAAATCGTGCGTTGCCATTAACTTTGAGCTCCTAGATCAGTTGAATCTTGTATGAGTGCAGGTCTTGACGTAAATTCTTCAAGTCGAAGTGTGCAAAAGCTCGAGTTCTTGTGAATGATGAAATATCGACTGCCTTGCGTTTTACTGCACACTTTCACGGACAGCCGGCAGATTTGGCGTTCCCTTGATGCACAAATGTCGGCTAGTTATAGTGTATCGAACCGTTATTTCAAATTTGGTTGGCCAACTTTAGAGAGACGGCGTTGAAAAGTCACCACGTCCGACTTAAAATGGTTACAACTCGCGCAACGAACACACATTTTGATAATAAAGTTTTGTCATTCGCACCTACTGCTGAATCGCATAACTTGACGTCAGTGACTGAATAACTTCGGCATCAGTGACTGAATAACAATCAACAGAATTGACAGAGGTCGATAGAACGATATGGTCGCGACAGACTGTCAACATTGATCCATCCTATTACGAAAACCGTATAGTTGCGTCAATGTAATTTAAGGTGGGCTTCAGGGACGGCCGGAATTGTAAAAATGCTAACAAATAGAAATTTCCGGTGATTAAACGGAACAGATGAATATATTTTACCAAACTGGAAATTGTTTGAATCGTTGCGTTGAACTGGTTGAACAATAAATAAATTTTCCCATGTCGTGGAAAATTTTCAAAAAATTCACAGTTGTGGTTGATTACTGGACAACGGGAAGCGATATAGTTTTTTGACAGAAAGGCTAGATTCAGTCAAGTACAAACATATATTTTTTTTAAATTGATCGTAATAAACATCGTCGTGACTCAGTTTATTTCGTTATTGTTTCTATTATATTGCGTTATTCTGTCTTGCAAATGTGACCTTTCGATGTTTTAGCCCCCATATCCTAGAATATTGAAAAGATAGTAAGAGTAAGGTAACACTATCTATATTGTGGAGTGCTATGCTCAATTTTACAAGGACACAACCTCTGCCCTTTGCACTGTTGCTAGTATTTTCCTTAAAATCGCACACTTGTCTTTATTTATACTCGGCAATAATTATATAGCTTCAAACAAAGTTCCACTTTCTTTTTATTGAACTAGCACTGGATTTGCTCAAGTCAAATCAATTTTCTTAATGGAAAAACAATGGATTTAAACAAGGATAAATGTGAAAGCATATGAGTAAAGCTGTTATTTGATTTAATCAAGGCAGCAGATGCACTTACTTTGCAAGTAACGATGGAAAGATACTGTAAACTAAAAGAATTGCAAAAGATCATAATAATTTTCAAATGTGAAACATCATCAAATTTCTATAGACAGACTTCGATATCCCTATGCGAAAGCAATGTTGTGAATTCACTTACATCCTTATATTATGATGTAAATGTTACGTCGTTTACATATAATGCTGAACGGTGAAAGAGAAAACCATAAAACAGCAAGAAATTCATTTTAAATTTATCCTTTTCGACTTTGCTCACTTTTTCCAGTTTCCGTTCGCTTTTTCGCAAGGGTAATAAACATAGTTGAAGCCATGTATAATCACTCAGCAAATATCCTGCAATCGCAGTATTTTTCACTACTTGTTTTTCACTCAAACGTACATAGGGATATACTGTATAATCATTATCATCATCATCTCCATTACCATCATTAGCGGCAGCATCATCCTCAGCGTAAAAGCTCTGACTGGCAGCGAGAACTGCAACATCAGCAGCCCCGTCTCCGCATAGTATTGGTCCAATAATAACCGAAAAGACAGTGAGAAATAACCAATTTATAGATAAGTATAAAAAATTCCATTAATCAAAAATATTGAAGCAGGCACACAAACGAGCAAATAACCTACCCGGGCAAAAAAAATAAAGTATCAAATTCGGAACAGAGGCCACATGGCACAGATTGCCACAGTGCAGAGCGCTTTGCCACCATTCCATGTTATGGCCACATGGCACTGCATGAACTTTTGTAATGCAGCCTTAAATATTTGGGCGTTTTCGCGTTTAACAATGCCTGCAATAGTTTATTATCCTTCCATACATTCATTATATACCTCTGGTAGGATATACGTATGTATGCTTGCAACTACCTGAGAAAGTGTGAAAGGTGCCCTTTCAAACATGTCTTTCAACTGGAGAGAAGGGAGAGAAGCGATCGTCTCATTCTAATCTATACAGGCGCTACACGAATGAGATACTGAAACATCCATTTTAAAGTTAATAAATTCGCCTTCTTCTACGTTTTATTTTTCTCTTCTTTTGCAATTTATCTTCGTTTACTTATGCCGTGTATGTGTGTGTGGTCTATTAGGGTTTATTTGTAAGTTACATTTCTTATCGCCAAATATCTTCAAATGTGAGGATTCAAGTGCATTTTATGATTGTGTCAATTCTGCCTGACGCCGTAAATGATTTATGCTACGAAAAATGATTCAATATTTTACTGCACTCAAGCATGTTCAAACATGAGACCACATTCAAAATTGTGTTAGAGTGAGTTTGAAATATTGATTGAAGTGCAATGAAACAACAAAACTTAATTAATTTTTGAAATATGCAGCAATACCTACATGTATTAGACCTTAAAATCGCATCTAACGTATATTAAGCAAAATCCAAATGCTGTTATCTCAACTCCACTGAGTATGATATGCATAAACATTGGAAGAGCGTTAGCAAATTCGACCATAAACAAATAGTATCTTCACCGCCTTTCTTAGTGAAGAACATAAACTAAATAATATATACCTTCCATTGCATTGCTGTCCGCTGTGCCGTAGTTTACCGAGGAAAGAACGTCTTCTCCTCACGCATAATGCATCGGTTTAGTCCCATTTTTTCAATAATCGTGACTACAAGTTGGGTTGCCTCTAAAAAAATGTAGGATCTGGTAAGAGCCCGTTTAATTAAACAACGAGTGCAAAAAGTTGAGGTTATCACCGAAAAGATCCATTTCTGCATAGCCTTACTCATAGCCTTACTATTCAATTTTTTTTTTTTTTCAATTAATTTCTCTCACTCACGACAGGAGGACAATGTGCCAACTGAAGAATGCAAAAAAATGGTAAAAGCTCGAACAAAATCGAACAAAATTTTCTTTAGCGATGAAGTTCATTTCTCACTCGGCGGTTACACCAACAAGCAAAATTGTCGCGTATGGGAGAGTTCAGAAATGGTTGTAGAAAAGACATTGAATCCGGAAAAAGCGACTGTTTGATGCGCATTATGGTCTGAAGGTGTCACTGGGTCGTTTTTTTTCGAAAACTACCTCAAAAGGATCCACTACTGAAATCAATCCAGAGGCGGTCATTTAAATGACTGTATTTCGTACTTTATGGCAAGATCCAAGGATTATTATGAAATAAAAGTTTTTCTTAATTTTAATATTTTTTACTAACAACGGCTGTTCCTCCTCCCTAAAAGACCGTTATCAACGTGTATGTTAATAAATGTATACTTTCCTTACTCATGAAATAGATTTGCCTGAGGACTAAGTGCAAAAATATTAGAAGAACACCGAAGAAGGCCAATTTATCTGGAGTTAAGTTTAGTCCTTCTAGGTTATTCCAGTATTTCCAGAGAAATTCGTGTAGTAATATGTTCCCATTTCTTGATAATTAAGTCCAGAATGCTAAATGTGTAAAACTTTAGCTAAATTTACGAATTTATCGAATTATACTAATAACAAAATAGCTCAAAATTAGTTTCATGTGCGTTTTGGGTACTTCGATATACTGCCGTCTTTCTCTGTTGATGCAAAGGTGTGTGTTTGCGCAGAAGTCCTTGTATTTTATTTCCCAAATAAAAAAAGAGAAGATTCAAATTGCGGCTCAATTTGAACTTCAATGTTTCACGATTTATTTTCAACTAAACTTTTCTTAAATTATAATTATCGCTGGGCCACCAAAAAGCAATACAATAGAATTAACGATAGTTGATAAATACATAATGCATGTGCAAGAGCAACAACAAAAAAACTTAACGAAAGAAATTGAAGTAAACGGCAAGAACTATTTATGCTGTTGTTGTTGTTGCTCCGCTTAAAGATGTTCAATTTGGTAAACAAAAAGACAACAACAGCGCATAAAACTGACCAAAGCGAAACATGGAAACAGTTGTATGTGTTGTTGTTGTCACTTCAGTAACAACGAAAGCAAATATGTTAGGGTGGCCCTTATTTCAATTATTACAAAATAAATAGGAATATAAACTTGTAATCTAGGGCGATCTTATCCGACAGTGTGGAATGTTAAAACCGGCATAGCAAAACCTGGGCTTTTATTAACTAATGCACAAAAATATAACTCATTCGACTTACTTGTTATAGCTTATAGTCTTTTGCTTAGAAATTATAAAGAAACCATTGATTTCTGCTACATCGGACAATTTTGATGTGAGGTATCCTACTAAAAACGAAAATCAGAACGTTTTCATTCGCAAAACTAAATTTACTAAAAACCAGAAAGAGCGTCAGATAGTAACGACAGTCGATTTTGTAAAATTTAACCAAACATTTTATAAGGGACTCCATTTGGGAAAAATTGAATACCTGTAGTCTACGAATTTAGGATTACCACAAACAAATTTCGATAAATTGCTTAGACAGTACCGGAAAGAATGGGTCGATATATTCCATTTACAATTCCCGGTTGCGCTCTGACAAATTTACAATCGTTGTTGTGTCTACTAGACAGCCAACCGAACAAACGGACCTCGCTCAATCGACGTAGGAAGTTCTAAAATACATTTGGCCAACAGATATTTAGCAATGTAGACACTGGTAGACAATCTTTTCCAGCTGTTAAAATTTTCCCGTAGCAAATGACATATAGCTTCATTCTCTCAGGTGAAGCTATAAATAGACTGAAAATGTCCATTATTCTAAAGCTGCATTAAGTCCTAGTATACGTAAGTTGATTTTTTACGGAACCGATTTCGACCATTTGTACCAGCCACCCACGATCCATAGTGAAGAGAACGTTATGCCGATCCATCGCCAAATAAGTTGAAACGTATCAGAAACGCCATTTTATCATACAATGACTTGATATATTTTTCTAGTGAAATGGTTTTTTTCGGCTTTTTCGTGAACTACATTCACAATTAAGACAACAGAGATTTCAACGTTATATGATTTTGAATGGATCATTCCAGTGTGCATACGACAACATCATATGTCGTTTTTCCTGACGAATACTAGCCGATTTCTCAGATTTCGAACACTCTCCTGCAAAATCGCAGCTTCCTAGTTTAAGCGTTGTGACCACTCCCATGCCTTAAACAGATAGGCGGAGAAACATGCTTAGGTGGCCATAGAGTTTTACGACGATTAGGAACATATACAGTTTACAGAGTCTCAGATGAATATTTGTAGTTTTTACATAGGAAATGACAAAATATTACATGATGTTGTGCATATTTATTTATTTTTGTTTTTACTTTTTCCTGCCGTATTAAAAAAAAAACTGATAAGCAGTTAAAAAATATGTATTTTTGTTCCAAATTTTTCGAATTTTGTTGCAACATTTTTCAACGGAAATAATTTTTACAATTTACTGAATGCACTAAACTTTTTTCTTTCACTACAGTCTAGTGTTGTAACTGGACGAGCTCACCAAGTCATTCGGTCAATCGTAATAATTTACATCGCTTAATATAACTAACATCCACTCGTAGGACATCGTACGTGTCGTAACATCGTACAAAGATCTCTTAAAATAATAAAAAAAACACAAATCACAATTTTTATTTGAAAATTCTGCACATATTTATTTTTTGCTAAATTCTAGATAAGAAATATGGGCAACCGATTTCTTGGCTGCCTTTCAGATTTGGCCACAATCACCTTCTCTCTTTTAAGTTAGTTTGATCAGTTTTAATATAATGTGGTGCATAACGTAATCAATGAATATGTGGTAATTGTCCTTACCTCTAATACCACTCCTCTAGATTAAAATCTGTGGTTAATAAATTAAATTAAATATTAGCTATTTGATGTTTTTGCTTAAATGTACATACAAGGTTGAACATAAAGCTATTACATTCTGACAAGTAGTCTTTGAAGTGCATATAATTCACTGCCCTTAACTACATTTCTGAAAGTAATACAATATTTGTGAAAATCGGCTTAGTTAATTAATTCTGACATTCTTTCACTTTCGACATGTTCAGACCAAATGCCGTCTATATGTTACAATTAACATCTATCTGTATTTCTGTGAATGACGGTCTCCTCAATGAAACTGATTACGCTTGAGATATTAAGCAATGAAAATGTTCATAAATATACATAAGCTGGTATCAATGCTTCTTAAAACAAGTCAATACATTCAAAAATTTCTCAAATACAAATACAGTCTTGCCACCGGCGGTTTTATTCCCAACAAAGTTGCTAATACAGCACTGCTGCGAGTATAAAACAGTTGAGAATGTCAAAAACAATTCACAGAGCTTCGTGAATACTATAATTCGCATGTACCTGCCAACAATTGTGTAAGGTGTGGGTTATTTATATATACTACTTAGGAACACTTCCAATATGTTACTCAAACCGAAAAAGTGTCGATAATTCCTAATATTTTCTCCTCAATAAATGCTGTTAAAATTTAACACATTACATGTTGCTATTGTATTCACTTTATTCAAGTATGTATATACGCGATACCTATGACATGTCGCTATTCGGTCAATTACTACATAGCTAACGTCAATTTACATTAATGTCGTGGGTATTATAATTTAGGAGCTCAATCCTCCTCCTTTCGTGTAAAAATGTTGTTTATATCCGCAGTCCGGTCGTAATCCACCTTTATTACCGGAGGTAGCCGAATATTGACTACAGAATATTTTCGTGAGTTCAATATTGACGTTAACCATTGTTTAGCACTTGCCAAAGTGACTTCGGTGTAACCGTCCTACTTGATTTGGTGTTTGCTAACTTAGCTTAGGACAGAGTCCCTTTTTCCAGATCCTTTTGCGAAAATGTTCCAATGAATTCAAATTATTTTGTAATTGAATTTGTAAAGCAAACCCTGAAAATGCACACATTAAAATATTCCCACCCTCTGTCCACTACTCGCTTCAGTTCTCTGCGCGATTCAGTCAAAAGAGCTTTATTTTGTGAAAATCAATGGATATTTGGCTCAATATTTACGCCAAACTAATAACAACTTTTACCATCTAAAGTACTTCCATGGCATAAATTTAATGTCCGCCTACCATTCTCTACCGTAAGTGGAAGTAATGCAACATCGGCAATAACAACAGCAATAGCGGAGGTAGTCGCTACAACAACAGCAATAATCGTTTTATCCTCCATCAGCCATTTAGAAAATTACCATTTTGAATTTAGGAGGGAAAATAGAAACGGCACAGGAATTGAATTGCCTGGGTTTCGGATTTGTTTATAATTCTTTGTGTGCGAGACTGTGTGTGTACTTTTTCCAGTCTAAAGGTAGGTGTGATAATTAAGGTAAAATGTCCAGCAGACGTACTGCATAACATTTTAAAATGATTTTTATAGTTTGTTAAATAGTTGTAAAGCACTTTCTCCTAAAAGTTACAACGCGATCCCATATCGTCCTTAAAAAATAAATAACGGAATTTGGTAAAATAGATTCAAACAGAGCAACACTAATATCGTTTTCATTAAAGCTATTCTTTTTATTTTTATTTTAGAAATGGGAAGAAAATGTACAATTCTTCATCTGACTTGGTAACAGAACATCTGAGATTGTATATTTACCAAAATTAGTACGAGAATTAGTTTAGTACAATATTAGATTTAGTATAAACCAAGAAAAGTTACATTGTGCCGAAAAAGTGCCGGAAACTGATTATTTAAAAGCCACGCTTAAACAGATTGTGAAATTTCTTCTTGTCGCTAAGTTGGCACAACTTTCCTCTATACCGGCGCCGTGTTTGAGCTCGAGATGTCATTTAGCTTGTTTACATTGATCGATTTTGACCCATTATCTCAGGTATATTTTGCGATTTTCTCACTGAAAAAAAAATTGTTCTACAATATTTATACCGAATGGTCAAAAACGTTATAAAAGGCTTATAGTAAATCGAATTTATAAACAAACGGCATATGAGCGGTACAGTGCATTCATAAGCGGTCGGGATGTGGCAGAAGATTTGTTTCAATCTGGTAAGACATCAGCATTTTCAATTGCTTACATCGATAAAATTGATGTTATCATTTATAAAATAAAAGAAATGCTGAATGAAATTCGTCGTTTAAGTTTAAGAGTGATAGCTGTTGAACATTCTGTTTCCCACGAATCAATTAGTACTACTTTACAGTATCGTTTGGAACGAGTTGCTCGTCAACCAGTTACGAGAGATTTGAATTTTCTTCAAGAACTCAATCGCGTGAAGGTCGCTGAATGCAAGCTGGAACGAGTCAGTACTGACCACGCGCTCACAAAATGCATTACATGAATTTATGAATTTAACATTCACACCAGCCAACATGACTCGAAAGTGCGCGTTTCAACTAATCTAAAATTACCTAAATAAGAATATGTTGAATGTTTTCTTTGAATACTGCGCTGTTTTGTACTCTAAATTCTAGCCAGAAAATCAGACTGTAAACAAAGGATGTACTCCGACCATTATGTGGCGTTTGAGGCAGTAAATTTCTTGAAAAGGGCCAGATTTATGAAAAGGAAACTCATGGATTTTACACCGCGATAATGCTCTTTTTCACAAAGTGTTTTTCTCTGTTCAAAACTTAGTTGATAAAAGACTTGAAATAGAATTCGAAGCTAGAACTAAAGCTTTTTTCAGAAGAAGATGTTTGAAAAATGTTTTGATGTTTTGATGATATAACATTAATATCGTAAAAATTTATGTAGATGCTCGTAGCGACACTTAACATGCTTCCGCCCGAACAAAGCTTGGGAACCACTTATACATAACTATATGTACACCATGGGTTAGTCAATTTACTTTTTCCTAATATATATCGCTCGAGATGAAACATGTAGCGTTAGATCCATTAGCCGATTTGGGATGTACATTTGTAAGCTATGTCATAACAAACATCATGTCAAACATGTCCCGGTTGAGTTACAGTGAGTTTGAATTAAACTGTATTTCGCGATAACTAAAAGTAAATTAATTTTTGTATATACGTTACGACCAGAAACAGCGATTTAGAAAAGATCGAAGTTTGAAAAGGTGAAGTAAATTTAGTGTTGTTAGGGTTAAAGTATAGAACAAATACATTAATATAAAAAAAAAAACATGATAATCGACTGTTTCTCTTTAAAAGTCAAAACAAATATGGGATCCCTTGTTTTAATATCTACTTCAGCTGTCAATCTAAGAAACTTTTACTACGATTATTATACGGTTACCACAATAACGTTATATCTATCCACGATAGTCGGACATATTAATTATCGTCCCTCGATTGTTCATTGCATTTCTTTACATTTATTTACCTTTACATTCCATAACCTTGATATCGCTATGCATAATAGTACAAATGTGTCGATGGAAGCGTTCCCCTTTCTTTACGCTTAAATTACCCAAATTTTCAGAAAGATACTAAATGGTTGAAGAAGGAATGCAATTTAATGATCATGTTGCACCCAAGGCGCTGGAAGTGCAACACTACTCGCTCAATGTGTTGAGGGATGCCAATGTTCTTATTTTAGGGCTATAAACACTGTTATCTTTGGTCTTTCAGTACTCAAATTTGGAATTGTTCTTGACACAAAAGTAAAACACTTCATATCTTTTTTTACTAGCTTTTCCACTCTAATATAATAAAAAGGCACTAATGGACCATTCTCCAAAGTCTCCTCATAGGCGAATCACTATTTACCCAGTGCTCAGCTTTGAGAGTGCTCAGGTCTGAGCGTATAATCCGATTGTCTTCCAGATGGTTAATTTTTTCTAAAATTTGGTTGATACGTAACAGGCAAAGAACACAGCTTATTACCATTATATAAAAGTAAAGATTTCAATCATCTTAGTTCTGCTAAATCATAAATGTTGTTGCAGAGTACAAAGTCTTCTTCTTCATAAAAGAAGAGGGTAAATTATTTCCTTTATTCGATGAAATGAAATCTTTGCATTTGATATTATTAGATTTCTCCTTATTCGATAAAAAAAATTAGAAGTTTTGAAGCTTTTTTAGACCCAAAGTTCTTTAGATCATTTTGTTTGAATAGTTTGATTGAATAATCGTGTTTTGAACGTTTTTGGTCTGCTGAATGTGGTACAATTTTGAAACATTTTGACTAATGTGTCGCAAGAATTCAAACATAACAACAGACCTCATAATTTCCAATTGGAGTTAATTCAATACAAAATACAATTTAAAATTATATCTTTTTATTTGGCTACAGGCGCAGAAGCTTCACATTGCTTTTGTATACCGAATTTGGAATACAGGTCTTGCTATTAACTCATAATGGCTATTCTTTAAACATGCGCTCTTCACAAATGAGAAAACGGAACTATTTTAATTATTTACACGAATTGTTAGTGATGATGACGTCGTGATATATTTATAAAGTCTGGTTATTTTATCAATTTACAAAAACTTATCAACTAGAGAGTAAAATTTCAGGTTGCTGGAGAAAATTTGAGCATAGATTCGGAATCAATAATATCCAATCAGTAAGAAACCGTTACAAAATTCATGCAATAGAAGAAAGGTATTATTTTGATAAAAAGAATTATGTATATTCTGGCAAGCTTATAGATCAAGCTTAGCAGCCATATTTGTATGTTCGAAAAAGAAATGGGTTTGTTATAAGGAAGATACATCAAAATAAGCGTTGACGTAACTGAGTTTTTCTTATTATTTGAAGTACGACTTGTGTACCACTCGGGGGTTTTATAATAACTGGAAAGAACAATTCCCAATTACGGATAACTTATTTTTAATATTACAAAATTCTTGCCTTCAAGCTTGCGGAAGATCTAATTTTGGAACGCATGTGTGGTAGTTGGGGCATCTGTCTCCTGTTTGTTATATGGGAATATTACTTAAGCGGTCTTGCCAAAGGTTCGATCACGAGTTCGATAAAAAATAAACGAGATGGCAGATGCGAATAAATAATAAAAATTTGGATTCATTCAATAAACAAAATATTAGATTAAGAGACAAATAATGTTATTTATTGGAAAGGTTTCAAGTATTCGTTTTATTGACCAAATTAAAATGAATTATTTGGTTTAGTTTTATGTTGGTATTCTGATTGAAAAGTTATCATTTAATTTTAAAGTTAATGACAAGTTTCCTTTGAATTAAATGCAGATTACACACTAGACCAATAAAAACATTTTGCAAAAAAAAAAAAAAAAAATTATAATAACATTTCATCAATATAACGACGAAAAGTTTCATTCATTCAGTGAGGAAATTCACACAAGACTTTCTATCAGTGAGAACTTTACAGGTAATACCAAGCATTTACTTAGATCATATTACGGCGATTAGCTCGATACATTATCAGCATATAAGATATTGACTAATACTTAAATCAACTCTTTAATCGCTTCAGAAATAATTGCTATAATTGCTAAATACTTTTAATGTAATAATTTAATGCTATAGCAAATTATGCTGCAGCAGAAATTTCGCTTACTAAACCGAATATATTCTGGACACGCTTTAACCAAAAATATGTGTGTGTAGTGTTCTGATTATGTGTGCTGATGTATATTAAAGTGACACCTCGGCTAGTAATCCTGTCTATCCGAATTAAGATTGACGATTCAAAATCCGGTAAAAAATCTCTTTTTTGAGCTGTTGAATTAAGTTGTCAAATATAGCTATATCGTATATGCGCTCCGTAAACGGTAGGTAAGCGTAAGCATAGAAATTCGCCCAAATTCATAGAGCGCGAAAAGCTCTCCTCTACTATTAAAGTGGTAAAATTGGAATTTACGTTAATTTCTCTTACCTCACCTTCCTTTTTGCACGGACGTCCTATTTGCAAAGAGGCAAACTGCATTTAACAAATGTTCGTTGGTAATCAAATCGTTTTACAGAGCGGCACTAAACCATTTTTCTTGTTTTTGTTCCCATCTGTCTCATCTGCATATCCGTTAGCACTTTTATACATGCAGCAGGTAAAATCCGTTTCGCTTTTTAGCGGCTTTCGAAATATTTGTTAATATGAAGTAAATCCTTCCCTAAAAGCTTAAGTTTTCATTACGGGCGAACGAACATTTATTTATCGGAAATGTTCTGTAATTTTGCATAAATACGTTCTTATATTGTTAAACGAATTTTAAGTATTTCGTCCTTTTTGGGGTTCATTTACGGTTCAATGGCGAACCTTTTAATAAACATTTTGATATCTTAAGCATTTTATCTCTAAACGTTTTTCTTGGTGATTATAAATTTGGAAAATTTCGCGATATAATTGAAATTCATGGGTTTGACGTACAACCTCTAGTCCATCTATTGGAGAGATTCCGAGGCAGCTGGATTTCAAAAACAACATACTTTTAAATAGATTTAGAGGTAAAAATATTAGATTACATATGCCTCAATGGTGTCTCCACTTGGTTTTTACTAAATTTACCTGTTTTGGTCATAGAGTTCCTTTAACAGATATAACAAACAGCATGGACGATGGAACCGTCTTAATTAGGACCTTATAGTTATTCGTGGTCATCTCCAATCATTATTATCGTCAAACTTGGAGAGATAAGAATGTCTGTAAACTGGAGGAAAGTTCCAAACGCAAGATAGCTTTTATAGTTCCTAATCGATCATTGTATCGATTTCCATGAATAACTTTTGTACTGTGCAATGCCCTCAAACATTGTGCCGACTGATCTATTTTTGTATAATTTAAAAGCGAATGTTATTGTATGGAAGATTTGTTGATTGTTTCGATAGACTTTGAACAACATCTATCTCTTTTCATCTCTGCCGAGAGCAGTTTTGCATCAAGTGGGTAAAATATCTCGGTTATGTAGCAAGGAAAAAGTTAGCGCTAATCAAGATTTTTCGGAACCAAAACGTATCAAAACACTAGGGAGATTTCTGTGTATGACCGGTTGTGCCGACGACCTATACGAGGTTTTTCAAAATTATTTTTTCCTTTGACCGAATCGCTTTCCAGAAAATGATCCTTTAGCTGGACTGAAGAATCATGTTTAATGAATTAAAAAACATCTTAAAGGCAGCACAGTTGTTAGCATATCCAAACTATTCAAAATCATTTATTTTACAATTTTGAGGGATTAGAGCTTTTATAGCTCAGAAAGATAAAGAATGTCATCTAAAGTTTGGCGAAATCAATTGTACAATCACACATCACAGTAGAAAATATAATATAGTTTCGGATGCTTTATCACATTTTTTTTATTGGACTCGAAAGCATACCGACTATAGGTCTTTTGTGAGTTGCATGTGATAGTAATGAATATTCCAAATTCTGGGTAGATATTCCAATTAGTGGACTATTAAATTTCGAATTTATTGGGAAATTTATTTGTATATGCATGGATTTTTCATTAGGCAACGGACAAATGCTATTTAAGGCATTGGAACGAATATGAAAATATTTTATCGCCCAAAACTGATTACTCATGTTCTGGGTTATATACAAAATTTGCTAATTATATAAAACCACAAAACCGCCAACAATTACGGCAAGACTTTACATATAGGCTTAATTGCATTACCTAGGACTAACGACAAGAATGTTGGAGTTGAAATCGCACTAGATCATTTTTTGAGATTTACTTTTTTAAGAACTCTTAGGTAATTTAGCTAGAAAAACATTAGCAATTATCTTCAAACTTAAAATTTAAATTTCTAGGGACTTTCAGAAGCAATTGCATCCGATAATGAAATTCAAATTAAAAAATTTGACGTAAAATATGTTCTCATCGCTGTATGCAGTTCACAGGCGAGTGCGAGCAAATGGATTAATCGTTCTATTAATGAGGTCCTGTGTTTCTATGCTAGAAGAGACCAGCGAAATTTTGGCTAAAACATAAGTAAAAATTTTTTATATTATGAATTAATGGCACTTTATCGCAATCCGCCAGAGCTCTTGTGAAAATCTTTTTTATTTTTTTTTTTACCTTGGAAAAGGTGAGAGTAATCTATGCTCATTTCCGCAAACACTATTAAATTATGTACAACGTCGTACGAGTATGTATGTGGAAACGTTTCCTTGTCTCCTTCAAATGACAAATACAGAAATCTGGGGACATCAAATGGTTTTATAAAATTGCTAAAGAGAATTTTGAGTTTTCCTGTCATTCACCCAGCATTACTCGTCTCATTTGGGTTAGGTACGAGCTTGGGTATGGAGGATTTCCTATATTTCAGGAAACCATTAAGTGGGTCAAATACCGGTCGAATTTATTGAAGGTTACTGACACAGTTCATGTTGCAGTTGCGGGGGTTGTACTGTAACATATTCGTATAAAAATGGCGTCGGTTGATTATGGTGGAGAACTGTTGTGTTGATTGGTTCTAACTACGAATAGTTACGTTGAATGTGCATTTTCACAATTGGATAGAGCTGTGCAGACGGAATTTTACAATCGGCGTTGAACAAATTTGTTCCGTAGTAGTAAGATTGTTTCAACCTTAATATATTTTCCGAAATTTCAATAAATTACAAAAATTTAAATCGAATTTGAAATAAGTTAGCAGTTTGCTTGGAAGCCTTTTTAATTTTCCTTGTTTACTACAGGCAGGCAGTACAGAAAGTTCAGTAAGTTGAACTGATATACATACAAAAGCAAAAGTACGCGTATTGGCAGAAAATGCGTCGAAAATAGCTGCAGTCTTATCAAAAATGCAGTTAATTAACACACAATTTAAGAAGCAAAATTAAAAATTACTGAACTTAATTGTTATAATTTACTTATAACTTATTGATTATAGCTATATTGTGCATATATATAGTCAATTTGCATATGGAGTATTCTAAAGGGGGATAGTGAATTTAAATATCTGGCGGTCACCAAATTATACTGAGTTTGGTCCTTCGATTTTTTCACTTTTTACCGAGTATAATAATGCAATATAATTTATAAGAATTTAAGTAACTTGCAGCTCCGAATTAGGGATTACAATGGATATCCACTTTCCAGAATGGATGTTGTAACGGTGCCCACATTCACTTTCCACAGATTTGGTCCCATTTGGTATAACCTATTATAACCGTGATTAATTGGTCAATTTTCTCCAACATTGTAGAAAATTATAAAAGTCTTAATTAAAAATAATAATAATAATAATCTTAAATATCGTCAAATCGGTCAATTTGTGTGACAAGTACCAGAATGGGGGTGGTAATATGGTCTGTTTTCATCATTATTTGCAAACGGTCACCGTGTGCCAAATTTGACCAAATTTAATGCACCCTATTGGAAGATATCAAGCCAAGAATTTAAGGTGTGTTAAAAAAATAAGCCGAATTTTCAAATTTCGCGGGTTACGTACATTCGACTTCCGATCATTATTTTTTTGTATGTTGGTACACTCGTCTCGAAGATATGTTGACGGTTTTATCCATATAGAATGTTTATTTTGTTTGTGAGAGGCATAAATAAGATAATTGTTTTGCGTGTTCGGTGATTTTCTGCTATCAAAAAAAATTTATCAAAGAAGTTGCATCAATTTCTTTGGAAAAAGTGGAATTAAGTGCTCAAATACACTTCAAATGGTGACGGTGGCATACGATGAGAGTACCCTGAGTCAAAAAAATGTTTACTGGTGGTACAAGCTTTTAACAGAAGGTCGAGAAGATGTAAATGATGACGCTCGTCCTGGACACCCCAGCACATCAACAACTGATGAAAATGTTGGGAAAGTGAAGAAAATTGTTATGGAGAATAGTCGAACCACAATTAGAGAAGTTGCTGAGGATGTTCGCATATCGGTTGGCTCATGCCATGCTGTCTTTTCGGAAACTTTGGGCATGAAGCGCTACGTTCGTTCCAAAATTGTTGAATTTTGACCAAAAACAACGTCGCATGATCATCGCTCAAGAAATGTTGAATGACGTCAATGATGATCCAGATTTGCTTAAAGAGGGGACATAATTGGTGACGAATCATGGGTATATAGTTATGACATCGAAATAAAAGCCCAATCGTCTCAAGGGAAGAATCTAGGATAGCCAAGACCAAAAATTTCGATCAAATGTCAAGACTTGCTCACTGTTTTCTTCGATTACCATGGCATAGTGCATCAGGAGTTTTTACCACAGGATAGTACGCTAAATAAGGAGTATTAGCTTGAAGTTATGCGCCGTTTGCGTGAAGCAATACGAAAAAACGCACGGAATTGTAGAAAAAAATTTCATGGCTTTTGCATCATGATAATGCAACTGCTCATGCCTTTTTACTGTTCCCAAGATTGAAGAGATACATGGAAGGACGGCGCACACTGGTGCCAAGGAGGAATAAATTCGATTATCGAAAGCGCTGATATCGATTATCTAGTTTGTGATTCTCTCTCTATTATAGCTGCAGGATCAAGGAACAACATGATTTTTTTTCACTGTTTCAAGCGTGTTCCCATTAATTTAGGCCAACTGTCAGAATAATGGAAATTTGACCAAATTACACTCTACTATAAATGAGTGCGTATAATTGTGAAAGAGGGAGAAAAAAATATATCAAATTTTTCCCAGCTCTACGATGGCCAACTAAACCACACATGAGTCAAACTGTGCAAAAAAAATATTAGAGCGTTTTACAACGTTATGGTAACGAAAAAAGCTCAGGCTTCCTCCGAGATGTTGATGGTCACGTTTCAAACTAGATGAGTTAAAGTGAAGATTAGAACAAAAATCATCTGCCTTTATCTGCCTATCCGATCATAACACCGCAAAGAAAAGAAAGGATTAGAGTACGCGTTTGTTTGTTGCACTATTTTGTTTACCTAGTTGGCTCATATAATACATGTCCACACTTCAAAACACTTTTAATTCGAGTTCAGTCTAGCTGCAGACGTCGTCATGAGCTCGGTCAAAAGTAAATATCGCGATATGTGTGAATGTTTGTGGGGGGATACAAAGTTCGATGTGTTCCTTCGACAAAATCACCCTGAACTTGACGAGGAAAACATTTCCTTAATTGTGACAACTCTAAGCAAGAGTTTTTTTTTACCTCATTTTAATAAAAAAGAGATAAAGTTAATCGGGAAATCAGTGACGCAGCTAAGGAACTGTTAATATAGGTATATTTCTTGAATTTGAAATCGTATCTTTTCAATTTGAATAACATTTGACTTTGAATCCCTGGTTTTAATATTTACAAATTGTTCGGTCTTATGCTTCCTTGATTTAGGTCCTGTACACATTATTTAAATTGTATATACACTCTAAATTCTTGTTACAACTTGTTTTTATAAGGACAAACATTTTTACTTTGCCAATAGGCTTTTATTTCCTCATTAGTTCATCAATTTTCTTCAAAATGTATATAAATATTGTTGAACTTAATGTATTTTTTTTTGTTCTGAGTCGAATAAGACTGGCCCCAGGTTTCTATGTTAATCCGTTCTTGAGATATTGAATTTTTCCGCTTTTCAGTAGATCGGCCCAACCGTGCGGCGTTTTGCGACGATTGAGGAGATAAAAACCGAATCGCCGAACACGCAAAACACTTTTTTTATTTATGCCTCTCACAAACAAACTAAACATGCTATATGGATCAAACCGTCAAAATCTCCTCGAGACGAGTGTACTAACATAAAAGGAAATAATAATCAAAAGTCGAATGTACTCTTACGTAGCCCGCGAAATTTGAAAATTCGCCTTATTTTTTAAATACACCTCGTACATGAGTTAGACTGATCATTGGTATGGTACTAGAAAGCTTGGACTTAATCGGACGGTTTTGTTAAGACTTATCAGAAATCGTAAAATAACGCAACATATAAAAATTTGGATTGCTATAGGTTACGAATGAGGCAGGACACTGGGAGGACATAGAATATCGAAAAGTCGCAGTTTGCGGCAGTTATCGTGTCCGTCAGCCAGCTAGATAGACAGACATTGCTTAATCGGCTTTAAACTTTACTTTTCCATGGGTTGTTCCAATTTTATTTCACAGAATGAAGTTCGCCCACTTTTGCATTTGCTATATATTGAGTATAGGGCGATATACTTACTCATTGCCATTAAGTTGGTGTGTCAGAAGGTAGCGTTCTTCTGATGCGTAATCGACTTACGAATTCTAGCTGGAAGATGATTATGTTTCAAACTTCATCAATGAAATTTTTCAAAGAACTTACAAAATTTTAGAAATTTCTTTTCGGAGTTTATCAACTACCGAAGCAATTTTTAAAAATTCTGAAGAAAATCAATTTTAGCAGAGGTAGTTTGAGTCCTTTTATGATCAAAGTTTTATTAATTAATCGTTAATTTTAATAATTAATCGTATAAATTTTGTAGTAAAATATTTTTTCCTTATTAATTTATGCTAGCTAGCAATCGACCCTCGTTGGTCGTCTGCACGTAGCTTTTACTGCTTATTTATTTGGAAAATCAATCGTCGATAATTTTACTTTTACCTCTTTTGATAGATTTCCGTTCAGTCATTCCAAATCAAACATTGAATTCATGAAAGGGATTTAATTAAAAGAATTAACTACCCCAAACGGCTCTTGGGGAGGCGTTCAAATGTAAATGCATATTTACATAAATTGTTCTCGGCCAATGCGTAGAATTAACATATATTATAATTCGAAGATATTGCAGGAAATGTACGTAAGTATGAATAAAATTAAAATGATCCAGAGGGCAGTTTACATCGTAACGAATTTCGTCCTTCATATTATCATTCATACCAAGTGTACAGCAATTAAATTTGGTATTTATGTCTATCATTAGAGTGCACACTTAAATTTATTACTTGATCGATATCCAGGGCGTTTCACTACATTTATCTTTGATGGTAAATGAAGTGCAAAACTCAAGCTTATAATAATTACCAAAATATATTACAATCATTGGGAAATTTGTGCAAAATAACAACAATAATTGTATTTCAGCAGAATACAGAATAAAGAATTTTCACATGTGCAGCAAAGATGCTTAGAAACATAGTTTAAATGTAGTATGAAACATACACAGTCGGAATTGCAGAGACATTATGAACGAATTTGTCTTCCACTTACTTCAATTTTTTTCAGATATAAATACACGATACTTTTTACTCAGATAGAGCGACAGTCTATGCTGCCAAGCTCTTCACCGTACTGTTGGACATGATTATGAAGAATGATGCTGTTAATACGACTACCATCTTTAATAAAAAAACACGTCACTTGCATATGCTGATGGTATAGATATAATTGGAAGAAAATTGCGGGACGTTACTGCAGTCTTCTCATACATTGAATAGGAGTCACCAAAACTTAGTCTAATGTAAAACGTGAACAAAAGCAGGGAGTTTGTTTCGAAGAACAAAAAGCCTACTCATTTGTGATGCCGTGCGGATGTTACAGCGGTGTAGTGGACGAATTCATCCACCTCCGTTCCCGTCGAGTAAAAAACTATTGGTATCAATGGTATGGTAGAATAATAGTTTTACTTGTAAGAAGATGTTACTGTGGGCTAAGCGAGCGATTAAACGACAAGGCATTCTCTTGACAAAATGAAATGTAATCGCGGCTGATATTGTGCCTCTGCTGGAATACGATGCAGAATCTTGGGTTATGATTCAATGATGAAAATTTTTCGAAAAGTATGTGGATCCATTATCGTTAAAATAGAGAATCGGCGTCGTATGATAACTGCATATTGACGCCGACGTGACCAAGCCTATTAAAATACAGGAACCCCCCATCTACAAGACTGATATAAAAAAATTTTAAAGCATTGAAATAAACGGGGTATATTCTAGGCATCTTACGACGAAATTCGTTTCAGGATTTTTTAAGATGATTATTGAATATCTTCATGTCCATAATAAATAAACAAATAAATCGCACTCAACATTCAGCATAAAAAATAAATTAAAATTTTACCTCAAAATGAGTACAAAAATATTTTCTCCCTCGAAATCCTGAAAGTACATATCATATGATACGGCTAAAAATATAAAAGAAGGAGTAGTTTAAATTACCGAGTATATTTCAAGCAAATGTGCTTCATGGATTTCATGTCGAGTGAGCGATGTGTTTTTCAGACCTTTAAGGTCGAATGTCTGTCTAACTGGCATGGAACTTCTAGAATCTTGGCACGGCCTTATATTTTGCCAGATCGTATTCGAGAATTGCAACTGATCTATGTCGGCCCGCTCCTTCTGATGTCTTCCACACAAATTGATCGGTTTTTTAAATTCGATTTGTTCCCTTTAATTTCTAAAATTTTAAACCACTGTGTAATATTTGGCAGAATTTAAAAAAATCTGACTAATAACCACGCAACATCTGATACTTCCCACATGAATGACCGATTTAACCAATATATATATACCTTTTATATACCGATTTAACCAATATATATATACCTTATACCTATATATACCTTTTATATAGCTGCACTAAGTTTAGCCAAATTTGGAACATATTAAAAGGTTACTAAAGTAGTGTCTGAGAGCAAAAATGGAGAGCACTACCTCTATCCTTATGGTACCTTCCTCATAAATTTTCCAATATGTAATCTTTTCTTGGGAATTGCTATTTGATAAGCTTCAATGGCCTACATTTGCTTCTACTCTAAAGACATTTGTCAAAATTTAAAATAAAAAGAAATTTAGATGACCCCGCCACTTCCCGTACCACCCATATAAGTGACCGATTTAACCCACACACTGCTTCATTACTTCATATTTTTCCAATGGTAGCACTGAATTCAATCAAATTTCGCATAAATCATAAGTTTGAGAAATTTAATTCTACAACTTAATTCTAAGAAAAGAAATGGACTTTATTGCCACCCCTAATCTGGTGCCTCTTCTAAACATTGACACATTTATAGATTGCTCTATTATAAATTCTTCTCAATTCCATTAAATTATGATGCATGACAAAATGTAAAAAATCGGCGGACCACGCCTCTGCTGTAACTTAATATAAGAATTTACCTAATTTAACCCATATATTCCTAGGTTCATATATTTCATTCAATTGTGTTCAATTCAATATAATTTAGCAAACATGAGTAAAATCAGTTCTACGATTGATAACGGGATTAAATCGACACTCTATGCTTTTAATTTTCATGCTGACGTCACTAGTTTTATCCGCTGCGTAGTCCTAAACCCCGTCAATGCTTAGACTCTTTAGTTTTGTCTTCGTTTGCCATTAGACTCACTTTTGCTGATCCTACTCAATGCTTGAGAAATCTCCAATAATACTTATATATATCGCAGTTTTCTGCCAACAATGTGTAGGTATGTACTATAAGTAAGTAGTCACTGTTTTTTTTAAGATTGAACCCGTGAAGTTAACTGCAGCTTTCCTCATAATGATCTCCAACAGTACGTTGTTGTTTTGTCTATCTTTACTAAAGGTTTCGTGTCAGTCAATTCATGTAATTCGGTCATGGCCTCATACAATATTTACCGTATCGGACTGTCGAAGGCAGTTTTATCATCGAGATTTGCATCGACCTATTTTTTTGGGTGTTATCCACAATTTTCCGCAGTGTGCATATCTTTTCAGCTGTTGATTTATCAGGTCAAAAACGACAATAAGACCTTGTCATTGTCATTGCCGCTTTTGTCAGTTCAGCTAGAATAACTTGTCTTACTCAAAAATATTTTAAGAAATTTACTAAATGCTTCAATGAAAATAGAATTAATTTACTTAATCGAGTTCTTTGTGAATATTACATTTTTACAATTTCTTTAATTATAATATTTGTTGGTCTAATAGAAATTGATAACAACAATGAAAAAGAATTAAAGAAATCTAAATTATCAAAGTATAATTTAACCTTAACAACTTTTAGGCTACACTTCAAGGGATGGTCCAAAAAGGGACATTTCAATATCATCACATGAGTCAATAATTTCCAATTTTTTAAATTGAGGAGTAAAAAAACTGTAACTAATGCTTATAATACTTAATTGTTCATCTGTGAGATTGACACTTAGAAAAACATTAGCAAAAAACAGCATTTGACGAAAATATAGAATGACACTATAAAGATTAATTTTCATATTGCTATAACAAATAACCAATTTTCCCCTTTCATGGTTAATCCTCTGCAGAAATTACCTAATAATTAAATGATGAATCCTCGTCATTAGAAACTAAATTTCGATTCCTTAGTGTTTCGAGTTTCCTATGGTTATATTTACGAGTATGATGCAAAATTGCGGCAAACAAATCAGACCATTTTTCTTCGCTTCTCCAATGCTGTTGGAAGATTTTCACGGTTTGAACTAAATGTGAGCAACGTTGCCTTTAATGGCGCGATAGAGTCATCATAAATTGTTTGATTATTTTAAGAGGTCATTAGCGATAAGGAGCAAAAGTTTTGGCAAATACACAAAGTATGTTTATTACTCTTTAATGTGTGTGTGTGTTTTTTTTTTAATTTTCGAAAAATGTCTGCCTTATTTGCTATTTGATTTTGTTGTATTTATCTGTGTAATTTAATTTCAATATTTGAAAGGACATTTTAACGCTCACTTCTAAAAGTATTCAACAGATTGTAAGATTTGTTACCGTATTGTCTTTCAGAAACTCACCTGAAAATAGAAAATAAAAGAATTATTGTTATTATTTGGATAGCAAGTTGGCAGTAGCTACGTATGTATGTGCATAAGCATTAGCATAACTACATAATTTGATGGCTAACTAATGAATTTTTGATAATATCGTTATTAAGTTCATTGCGAATTTTATGGTATTATAAAAATGTGTTTAACGCTCGTTGCATTGGGCGATATTTTATGTTATTTTCAAAGAAAATTTGAATTAAAATTTTAATAATTCATTTAGTGCGAGAGCAGCTATGAAGTTCACATCTTTGTTTTATTACCTACGCAAACGTATCAGCATAATTTAGAAAGTTTAATTCCGGCAAATGCTCCCCACATGCACAAACATACATGTATGATATTTTAATAGTACATTTGAAATATTAATAACAATAAGCCACGTTTTAATAAGCAATCTAATTAAAACATACAATAATAGCTAAATGTCTCACGGCATTATTGTAGCACAACACTCGAACGGTTGTTTTCATATATTTCTCATTTAATTTCACGTACATATCCTTCGAGTCATAAGAGCAGGTACACTTGCATACTCGTAAGTGCGTGTGCGCGTGTGAGTCTCTGTGTGCGCCACTGTGTATTCGAGAAAGTGTGTATTTGATTTGTTTCTATGGAAAATGAGAGTTTTGCGTTTAGTTGTACGTTTAATGGCGCTTTGGAGTATTTGCACAATGAATAATTAAATAAAAACTTACATTAAATGAATGACTGCACATACACACACACACGCACACGGCGTTATTAAGATGCTGCTGCTGTTGGAATCGTACGAATGAACATTTTTATATTCACAGGTGTAATAAAATAAACGAAACTAAACATACGACCCCTTACTCATTTGCTCTCTCATTCATGGCCACCAAATCGAGCAAAAGTTTGAATGCAATAACATACAAAAATGATAGAAAAAAATACGGAGCAAAAACGGAAGCCCTTGTTCATGTAATATTCCTTGGGGCAAGTGAATCTAATAACTGATGCAACATTTTATAAACCCTCATTAACGATGCTGAATGTGGTGAAACGATGCACTCATATCATCATGTCAAAAATTGAATGATGTTTTTACCAACAATATATTTTCTAGTAATGAATATGTAGAACTACAGACTGCTTTTTGTTATTGGAAACTAATATCGTTATATGCTAAGGCACCTGAATAGACTAAAACTATTGCTATGAAGATATATTTGAGATTTCCCTCCTTATAAACTATAATCGTATAAGCAGTATAAATACAATCTTCTAGTAGCAATGGGAAATAATCGAAGTTGTTCACTAGGGTGTTAAACTAGTCGCAAGATAATTCATCTGCATGCTATAAATGAGGTATGGATTCTATTTTTAAACTCGCTTATAGAGACCTACAATTTAATGTTTGGGCAGCATTTACTGGACTTGTCGATTACTCGACTACCGAGGTTACTAATTAATGGTCGGTGTCTGTTTGGAGGTATGAACTTCGATCATATTCGTGATAGACGCGATAGAAGGTACCAGAAGGGGTGAAACTAAGCTCCTTAAAATCATGGCGTGTGACAAACTTGCAGGAGTTCTGCGCATCTTCTTGAAAAATATGAATCTGTGGATTAAATCGTTAATTTTAATGGGAGATATCAGAATGGAGTACGTTTAATTGTTTGATTTTTTCAATTTTTGCAGAGAATTGCACAGCAATTTAGTAGGTAAGCATTTATGCTTGCTGCACTCTACGATTTTGGAGTTACAGGGAATGGTATTTCGGCTAATCGTTCCAATTGCTTGGTGGTATCGGATTTGTCGACCGATATAGCTCGTTTACAAAACCCAGTTATGATATCGCAAAATATTAGGTTGTGCTCAGTTTTATGAAGTTTCGTAGAGATTAACGACCGTTATGATATCGGCGGCTACCATCTACTCCGCCAGCTAAGCAGCCGGCCAGCCAAACAGACACACTTCACTCATTCGACTTAATAATCAATTTAAGTGATTTCTTCTGGGTGTTACATTTTTTGTATCAAACGTTACACACCTTAAATATGTGAATCTTACTTTTAATTTTCTCATGCACACAATTCAAATAGTGGTGCAGTGATGTTTCAGCATTTCAGCATTTCACTTCAATATATTGATTAATAGTACTCTTCGGAAATACTATATGTTATTATATTTTATCCGAAAGCTTCTAAAAAGAAACAGAAGACTGTTTTAGAATATGGAAGCCAAATTGTTGTCGCATTTATATAAAAATTATTTCCTTTGGAAAATTTTGCAATAAAATGTGAAAAATTTGAAACTAAAATATGTATTTTTCAAATGTACATCGGTTTTTTAATACGCCAGGAAAAAGTAAAACGAATAAACAAAAATTCACAACATCATGTAATATTTTGTCATTCCCTATGTAAAGACTAGAAATATTCATCTGAGACCCTGTAAACTGTATATGTTCCTAATCGTCGTAAAACTCTATGTCCACCTAAGCATGTCTCTCCGCCTATCTGTTTAAGGCATGGGAGTGGTCACAACGCTTAAACTAGGAAGCTGCGATTTTGCAGGAGAGTGTTCGAAATCTGAGAAATCGGCTAGTATTCGTCAGGAAAAACGACATATGATGTTGTCGTATGCACACTGGAATGATCCATTCAAAATCATATAACGTTGAAATCTCTGTCTTAATTGTGAATGTAGTTCAAGAAAAAGCCAAAAAAACCATTTCACTAGAAAAATAGATCAAGTCATTGTATGATAAAATGGCGTTTTTGATACGTTTCAACTTATTTGGCGATGGATCGGCATAACGTTCTCTTCACTATGGATCGTGGGTGGCTGGTACAAATGGTCGAAATCTTTTCTGTAAAAAATCAACTTACCTATACTAGGACTTAATGCAGCTTTAGAATAATGGACATTTTCAGTCTATTTATAGTTTCACCTGAGAGAATGAAGCTATATGTCATTTGCTACGGGAAAAATTTAACAGCTGGAAAAGATTGTCTACCAGTGTCTAAATTACTAAATATCTATTGGCCAAATGTGTTTTAGAACTTCCTACGTCGATTGAGCGAGGTCCGTTTGTTCGGTTGGCTGTCTAGTAGACACTACAACGACTATAAATCTCTAATATTTTGTCAGATATAATTGTAAATGGAATATATCGACCCATTCTTTCCGGTACTCTCCACGAAATTGATCGAAATTTGTCTGTTGTAATCCCAAATTCTTAGGCAGCAGGTAATTACATTTTTGCCAAATGCAATGGCTTATAAAATGATTGGTTGCATTTTAAAAAACCGGCCAGATAGTCACGCCCTTTCTGGCTTTTAGTAAGCTTATGTTTTAAGTTTACTAAGTTTATTAAAAGCCAGAAAGAGCTAGCCAGCTGAACAGACGCTCAATAGACGTAGAAAATTCTAAAACACAGTTTGCGAATGAAAAAGTTCTGATTTCCATTCATAGTAGGGTACCTCACATAGAAAATGTCCGATGTAGCAGAAATCAATGGTTTCTTTATAATTTCTAAGCAAAAGACAATGAGTTATATTGAGTGAGTCTAGTAAGTTATACTTTTGAGCATTGGTTAATAAATGCCCAAGTTTTGCTATGCCGGTTTCAGCATTCCATACCTTTGCATCAACAGAGAAAGACGTAGGGTGTATGTAAGCCGGTTCACTTGGCTTTCTGTATTGGTTTTCATACAACTATATGGGGGCCACACTAAGTAGTATATCGAAGTACCCAAAACGCACATGAAACTAAGTGAAAATTGTACAATACACTCTGTCATTTCATCATGGAAAGACGAAGAAACGAGCAACGATTGCAAATCGTTAAAATTTATTATCAAAATTCGTGCTCTATGACAAATGTGTATCGTTTGATATGACCATTTTATGTCGTAATCGACCTGCTGAATCAACAATTTCTGCTGTTATCTGCAAATTTCGCATGCTTAGAGTGCGTACTGAAGAAAATATTGCTGCCGTAGCGACCAGTGTTAATGACGATCGTGAAGTATCAATTCGTGGCCGTTCTCGGCGATTGGGTACGTGTTATTCAACCACAATTGCCCCAATTGGCTGAGTTGCCACACTGCCACACTGCTCGTGAAACAATGGGTATGTTGATATCTCTCGATTTGGCCCTGTGAGTTGGCCCCCAAGATCTTGCGATTTAAAGCCTCTTGATTATTTCTTGTGTCAAGCCATTGGTCTATGTGAACAAGCCTAACACTATTGAGGCCTTACAGGATAACATTACACGCGTTATTCGTGCAATACAGGCCAAATGCTCGAAAAAGTGACGAAAAATTGAACCTCCCGAATGGAAATTTTGAGACGGAGCCGCGGACAACATAAAATTTACATAAAATTATCTTTAAAAATAAAATGGCAAAGACCAATTTATCGATTCCAGTAAAAAATTTTAATAAATGATGCAAATTTTAGTGTTTTATTTAGATTTTTTATTTTTGCCGCCCCCGCTTGTCATTAGCCTCGAGCAGGAAAAAAAAATATCGCTTATTTTACGTATTTTACAACTTACAGTTGTTTTTCTGTGTTCTATTTTTTATTTTTATATACAAAGAATATTTATATGTTTAGTTTTTGCATTTTTAACAAAACCAATGTCACAAGAAACTTGTTGTTGTTGTTGCTGCAAAGTACAGGGTGGCGCAATAGAACGTGCATATTTAAAAAATAGATTAAAAAATAAATACAAAATGTATGGTTAAAATAAATCTAAGGCATTGTAGAGTAATAAATGGAGTTTATTTTTTAAAAATAACATCACCTAAATGGTGACCCTCTCTACGACGGCACTCCTCTAACCGCAAACGAAAATTATTGAAAACTTTCTTCAGTAATACTGGTGTAATGGCTGTTTCTTGGATTATTACTGTAGACTTTGTGTTTGAGGTATCCCCACAAAAAAAAAGTCAAGAGGCGTCAAGCCTGGACTACGTGGGGGCCATGGGATACAATACAACACCTGATTCACCACTTCGTCAGAGAAAAGGATATTGTCAAAATTGGAAAATCGATTAAACATTTCATTAGCAAATGCGAGCCTTGCTATGAAGGCTCTTTCAATTCTTGTGTTAATTGCAGCTTATATGGATGCAGTTTAAGATCCAATGTTAAAATTCGTTGCAAACTTCGTCGCGATAATTGTAAGACAGACGATCTCTTGCGAGTCGACATTTGTGGATTTCCTCGTACTGACTCCATAACTCTCTCAACATTGTCTTCGATCCTAGATGTTCTTGGGCGACCATTTGCTTTTGGTTTAAATGTTGAACCGGTCTCTTCAAAACGCTTTACCCATATTTTAATTAAATTAGCACTCGGAGCTTCACTAATTCGCCGTAGTCCATATTCAGCACAATATAGTCGCCTAGTAGCAACATATGAACGAGAGTTCTCGTAAAGTGCGCGACGCTTCCCGTCGAAGTGATTCATAGCGACTAAAACTCCGTGAGCCCGCCAACTCAACGATGTGGGCGCCCCGCCGGCGCCTTTTCTACCCTGCAAAAAAAAAAATGATGTAATATGCACGTTCTATTGCGCCACCCTGTAGTTATCGCTTGCGATTCTTGTCACTGTTTTGTGGATGCTTGCATAAGGATCCATGCACTCATTATTTTGACATTTAGCCGTGGTTTGCCGTGTGGCTTTGCTGTCATTTTGTATGTCCAACTTTCAAATATTTGGTTTTTCGTATTTTTCAGTTTAGGGGGAAAGCTGTTCTGTTTCTGTTTTTGTCTTCAAAATGTGAAGATATTATAATAAATTGCGTCAAAAAAGCATGTGGAATTGATCATTTAAAAAAGTTTGCGTGAAGGAATTGTAAAAATTATTTTTGTCGCTTAGTTGACACAACCGTCTTTTACACCGGCACGAGGCTTGGGAGCAATTCGTGAAGTAAAAGCAATGGTAACCAAAGATGGTCATTTAATTATGGCAGATATTCGCTGAACTTTATCTCATGAATCAATTCGTACAATTTTGCTCGAAAGTTTGGGTATGAAATGCGTTGCCGCTCGAATGGTTCCGAAAGATCTGAATTTTCTTTAAAAGCTCAATCACCGAAAGTTTACTTCGAGCCTGTCGAACAATTCACATTCATAAAACGCATTATACCTTTTGACGAGACATGAGTTCAACATGCGTACCAATCAACAGAGCCGAAATTTTAAGTTCATTATTTTGCAACGGCCTAGTTTGAAGGCGATACAATAAATTTGAATGTATAATAAATATTTTGTGTTTGTGTGGTACAGAATGTATGATGCGGCATATCGTATTTTAGAAACTTTTTTCCAAATTTGTCCATGCACAATAATTAGCGAAGAATAAAAACATTTGCAGCGTACCCAAAACACTTGACGATTAGATCACGTGACTGTAGGTTAGATCCCCAATACAAAAGCATGCCATTGTTTGAACAGCAGTTGTTTCAATGTGTCTGGCGAACAGTCGAGTAATCGACAAGTCTAGTAACTGTTTCTCAAGCTGACATCCGGAATCGTTGTTCAAAACGCTAAATATCAGAAATTCTCCCATATATCATTTGTGGGATCTAGCGGATTTTGTTTACTGAAACTAGACTGCTTACTAAAATTTGGAAAAATCGACCTGATAGACACGATATACCTTATTATCTAATTTTACTTACATATTCCTAGGTCATATATAAGGCATAGTAAAGGAAATTCAATATTATACATTCACTCGAAGAAAGGAAAGAATACATCATTTAATGTGATGAAAATCAAACATCCAGAAAGAAGTGTTTAAAATAATAAGTATCTTGTGACCAAATGCATTTTGTGAATTTTTAAGCGATTGAGCGGTGTACGCCCTTCTGACTGGATGGGCAGCTGTCTAGCTAGTGGACGCTATAACTGCCGTAAATCTTTTTGCAACTTCCTGAAACTTTAGGCTAACATCCCTTTTGGCATCTCACATAAAGATTCTCGAGTTTTTTAAATTCAATTTCCTCCCTGTAGATTCTCCCCCGTAATCTACAGCAACTTAGGTTTTTCCTGTCGCATTGTGTCATGATTCCTGGTGAAATTCAAATTCATTGTTGCAGAATCGGTAATTAAGCAAAAGGTTTTGGCCGAAATAAAGTGAGCCGTCGCAAACGCTGACAGAATAAGTTTCGGGAAGTTTTGCTGAATTTTTGATAGGACTGGAATAGAATCATCTACCGTGAGATGCTCCTCTACGCCCAAAAGCGGCCAGCTGTGCCCAACAAAAGAGGAATTGTGTTCCACTAGGAAAACGACCGGCTACACATGTCGTTAGTAATTCACCAGAAGCTGTGGGGCCTTATGCACCCATTTATTTCTGTGTATGGCGAAAAAATTTGCTGGTAACAAATTCGCCTTCTATTCGCCTAAAGAGAAGCTTATGCAAATCGATGGTTGCAATTTTTTTACGGCCCAATGACACTAATAGACCATATTGTGCACTTCTTCCGGACGCAATGGCATTTCCACAATAACTTGTGGGTTCTCCGAGCCCCATATGCCACAATTTTGCTTGTTTGCGTAACCACCGAGTGAGAAATGAGCTTCATCGCTAAAGACAATTTTGTTCGATTGAAAGGCCACGTTTGAATTACCACTTTTGTAGAAAGTTTTAGCTGTTTTATAGCGTTGTTTGATTGTTAACGATCCATATTCGTAAAAGGCAAATTTTTCGCTAAATAAATAACACTTCAGATGATAGACATTTAACAGCTGACAGCATTGCCAGACCGGCGGTTTTGAAACCACTAAATGCATAACAAATTGATCATTTAAAAAGCCCGCATAAAAGTGGTGTCACAGTTCACTTTGTCGCTAAGGCAGTCTGAAAATCATCATACAATTTTGAGAGATAACCGCCAAACTATTTGTGTCCTACGCGATTGTTGTCTTATGAAACACATAGCCGCGCTACCAATTTCCAAAAAAAATTGGTCTGTATTTTCCACAAAAACTCAACAGCGAATTAATTCCGACAGGCGATGAGACAGTGGTTTATGACATGCAAACCAATTAGCAAGCTTGGGAATGACGCCTCTAAATGAGTTAGTTAAAATAAAGTTAAAATAAAGATAACATTTTTCTTTTATTATCACTCTGTTGTGGTCTTGGAATTCTTGGCAGAAAGTCGGGCGATAAGTAAAGAATTATCTATTGTCTGAAAGAGTAAATTGGTTTCTGTTACCTAATAATAATATAATAAACGCGCATGAATGGAACCTCCCATAAAAATTACCAAATCTAATCTATTCTAATCTATTCTTAGATTTGCACCTCTCATCCAATTGCTCTAAATTTAATATAATTTAACACGCATCAGATAAAGACTAAACTTAATGAAGATATATTACAATGCCACTGCTTTTTGGTCGCCACACTTACGTTTGGCAAATCGGTGTGACAAAAATCTATAATTTTTAAATAGAAAGCTTCGGTAGGTTATAATTATTTCCTTACTTTTGTTCATTGATTCAGATTCTAGCAACCGGCATTTTTTGGACTGACACAAACGAAAAGGAAATTATAGTTCTATAGTTGCAAATCGTTAATTTTGTACAGGTTGCTTTTGAAGTTGGGTGGCTCCCTCATCCAGTTTTAGGCCTGCTTTGAGATTTAGGCAAAATTTACCAGGTGAAAATAACACCACCAATAACACTCAATCGTAGTCACAAGTCACGAAATTAAAATTTTTTACTCTTTTAATATAATTGATAGAATTGGTAAAGGAAATTCTGAATTGCAGTAGGTAACAGTCGGCCAAATAGAAGCCTTGATTTCTAGCTGGGAAATCTAGATTCGGTTCTTCGTATGGATAAATCTTTTCAGAGTCACAAATATACAATTGCGAAGACACACTAACAAAAATATTAAGATTTTTTTTTATACGGGATAAATTTTCCGTTTAGACGATTCTATATCTAAACACACATTACATCTTCAATCGAAAATTTTCCATGTCGCGCATTGTTATCATTGGATGTACAAGCAGCGGTTGTTGCTTTTTTTTAACATGGAAATTAAATTGATTTACAGAAAATTACCTTATTTGTTTTTATATCTACTATCGATTATATATAAGAATAACAACTTTCAAAGTAAAAACTTCTAAACCTATATTTTTTGTTAGCTGAATACGTGTACCATTAATTTCCATAGTCTTACTCCACTTGAAATGATCTATGGTCTATCAGATGCAATTTTTGGCACCACTGTATGTGTAATGTGAATGTTTCTAGATCCATACAACGAAGACTAATTAGTCGTTAAAAGGAATCTCTCCTAAACGCCATTCATATTCCAGGCGAATAGACATAGCGGCTCATGCATTACACCGCTTCAATTAAATTTTTGCATTTTTGCAACTTGTCGGAAGAAGGAACGGCAAGCCAGCCTATGTAACATCATTCATACCTTTTTTGCTCCATTTTTTGCGTTCACTTACATCCTTCGTTTTTTACACTCAAAATTGCCCGGATGAAAGGCAACAAATTTGGCTGATGTTTTTTTACACGTATAACAGCATGGTTTCTTGTTTGTTAAACAAACCTTTCGTCTTAAACGGATATTTATCCTTAAATCCTTTCCGAACGAGGAAGTAAACGGAACAACATGATGCTCTTTACATTGATGCATGGTCGAAAGCTGGTTTTTATGTTGCGTCTGATCTGATGTCTTCTATGAATTTTAGCTTTTGATGGCCGTATTCGGCCGACCTCATCCATTTTGGCACTAGCTCGGAGAAAAATGCGACAAAAGGATTCATTGCAAGGAGATGATGCTCTTAGAATGAAGGCTACAATTTCTTTCTGAAACGCGAAAGAGGATAAAACGAAGCCGAATTGAAATTCCTATCAATTTTGCATGTAACGTTTCAATCACAATTGGTCCATGTAATTCAGTTTTCCACACGCGTATGAATGTTGTTGGGCGGTTTTGAATGTATAAAGTTATGACGTAGACGTCTAATGAGAAACCATCTTTGTGTTTTTTTATGTGTACTTATCCTTGATTGCTGCTGATTAGTCTGTAGCATTCTGCAAATTTGGAAGGAAGCTGCACATATTTTATTCTCGCAAATTTAAAGTTCCTGGAAATATTTACTATTTACACATATAAAGCTATGATTTCGATGAAATTTTTATTTCATTATAATGCTTCTTGGACTTTGTACGAAATACAATGTCGTTTAAATGACTGCATCCAGATGGGTTGCATCAGTGGATTCTTTTGAAGTACCCACAACCACTTCTATGTTCTCCGAGCTTCATTTATGATAATCTTGCTTGTTGACGTAACCACTGAGTGGGAAATGAGCGTCAACGCTAAAGAAAATTCTATTCGATTGAAAGCCCACGATTGAGTCACCACTTTGTAGGGAGTTTCATCTATTTTTGTGCGTTCTTCGGTTGCTAAAAGATCCATATTTGTAAATAGCAAACCTTTGACTAAATAAATAACATTTCAGATGGCTGGTACGTAACAGCTGACAGTTTTGTCAGACCGGCGGTTTTGAAACCACTAAATGTGACATCCGATGCGAACACGCGAATAGTTTAAGTAATGAAAATCTACCTATATAAGATCCGAACATAAAAGAATTACGACTTTTAAACAAGTTTTCACATAAGCAATGCATAATTAGTTTTGATATGATAATTAAACAAATTCCAAAATATGTTTGCTGTTGTATATATTCTAGAAGAAATGCATCAGGTCTTCCTCGTGAGGTTTTTTACGCTATGCCACATTGTGGTTTGTATTAAACTGAAATTGTGGCGGAATTACATTCCGAATCTGTTTAACGAGCTACATGTTGCAATTATAATACAAACCATCTTCAACGTGTTTCAGTTGAACCGAAGAAAACTCCTATTTAAAACGAGCTCCTCTTTATCGCTTCCACGTATTTGAATTAAATTTACTGCATATATCAAGTCCAAAATTCTCTTTTTTTAATAATCCTCTTGGAGGGCCACAAATTTCTATTGAAAATGAAATATATTTTGCATATGCTGCATATGCTGGTTTATTTATTGTATAAATTTTATTCAAAATAGACTTATCGTATCATATTTTTATATAGACCCAAGTAATTGCCACATTCAAGCTTGGTTTTATAGCGACAGGCGAATATGATGTATATAATTCGACTAGTGGGGTCCTGTATATTCACGAAGAAAGTGATTAAAGGAATTGAAATAAAAATAAAAAAACGTATTGCTCAGGTATTGGCTGCTACTAATAGCGAACGATAGTATTTTGTTTGGAATTTCTAAACTGAAATCGTTCAAAGTTAAATATTGATTTTGTCTAAAATTTTTAAAAATTCACTTCTCTTCCCAATTTCTATTGTGTTACGACTCAGCAAAAAGTTGTGCCGAAATTAGGAGCAGTGAGTAATTTTATAACAAGACTTTTATAACTTTCCTCAGATGCACAAAACTAAACCTGAACTTTTTATCACTAACAACATTTCACGGACGTGTATAGCTATAGATTATATATATATATATATATATATATATATATATATATATAGATTATGGCTTACTTCCACATCATTACATAGACTTTTAATTTGCATTATTCTGCAAACATAAAGCATTTTGTTTGAATGTTTTTTTGCAGTAGTTTTTGTTAAAAAAAATAAAGCAATGTACCAGTAAAAATATCGCTGCTGTAGATATTTTGATCTAACGGACTTGACATAAAAATGTAAAATATTAGTAATTATGAGCACTGATACATAAGCATTACAAGACTGTGCAATATATATGAAATGTGCTTTTACTCAACGTCAATTTGCGTTGGTGAAAAGTTAAGATCTGCCAGAGGGCGCTTTGCCAGGTAAGTTAAAACACAATAAAAGATGTATAAATATTTGTAAACTAGCGGACCCGGCGAACTTCGACTCGCCACAATTTAACGCCTTCAGATAAACTCTCGAGTAATAACAAAACACAGATAGTTCAAATTCCAATGCGATTTATTTGAGTGGAATCGAAATCAGTAGAGAGCGACATGATGAACAATGTTCTTTGATTTGTTTTCCGGCGCAAAAACAAACAACGAAGACGGTTTCCCAACACGCGAACAGGCAACGTACAGCTGACCGTGCGAAAGACAGGGAAATTCGAAATTAATCCCCCAGACTTCCAACGACTGGCCTTGCGATTTATTTATTGTCTTCGTAAAAGCCAATCGAATGGGGAACTGAATCCGCTTAAATTGGAATGGAAGATTAGTTGGAATTCTCGGAATTCGTGGAATAAGGACTTCTTCTTCTTTGAATTTGCCCTCGATAATCGTCGCTTGAATCACATTGTTCATCAGTTTCTTGATGGACAACCGCGCACGGTTGCACAATTTCGGATGATTCAGATTCCGCAACATGATTATGATCGATCCTACCTTCAGCTGTAAATTATGCAAGCGAGTTCAAAAATTCCGTCGGATAGTTTGTCGCTTCATCCTCTTCGGTCACGCTGTCAACGGATTTGTACGAATGCAGTTCCCCAGCGATTTGACTTTGAATAATCAAATTCAAGTCATCGATGTCCTTATTCTTCGCTGCTAGTATTGCCCTTTCACTAATCCAATCGAGATTTTTATAATTTTGTGCAATGCCAGGGAACACTTTGGTGATGATTTCCTCCTTCGACGTTCACATGATGTGAGGTGGTGATTGTGCAGCGCGAACTTGTGCAATATGGGCACGTCTCCATCCATTATGTTCTGCGCGTTCCTCTTTCATTTGATTATCACGGATTTTCTGACTAATTATTGCACTACGTGTACGAAGTCCACGATTTGATCGTCTAATAGGTGGCATTAGTCAAATAACTCTCCCTGAAATGGAATAAAGTCCTCTTTGACTAATCCTATTAAAAAGACAATTTTTTTAAAAAAAAAAAAACTTATGGAATGAATGTATCGCAATAAATGCCCGCATTCCAATAAGGTAACCTCACTTTTTACACGCAAACTTATTTTCTGAAAAAATGATCGAATTGATAAACATTGTACTAAATTTCAATTGATCGTACTGCTCGTACCGTTAATGGATGTGATACGCGATATATGAGTATCCGAATTCAGTGTAATAATACGCAAAACTCGAATCAATTGCAGCAAGAAAAATAGCACATTTGTTTAATGGAAAATCACAATGCGAAAATTGTAGCTGTCAAATTGCGCTCAGTTTCAGCATTGAACGCAGCACAGCGCCATCTGTTTGTCTCGTTAACTTCCCCACCCAAAATTCACGCAAAACATATTTTATCGCAATAAATTTCGTAATTTTCCGAAATTTTCAGAGTTTCACAACGAATTTTATACTTTTATATCGCGCAAAATCATCAAATCATGTGATAAAATGCAAAATTTCGTCGAAACAAATTGAAATTTTTCTCGCTTTTCCGGAATTTTTCGTGTTTTCCACTAAAAGTTTTCTATTTTGCCATTCGAAAAGACATTTCGGAATAATTGCACACAAAATTCCATACAAAAAATCAATTTTCGATTTTTTCAATTTTCCGACTTTTCCGAAGGGTTTTCCCAAAATTTTCTTTCGTAAAAACCTTCTCCAGGCAATTACGAACAATTGAGAAAGAATTTGAGCCAAATTGAGCGTTCTTGAGTTATGCGCTTACCAACACATTTAGCGATTCATTTTTATATTATAAGATTAATTTATTTTTAATAAAAAATAAAACACGACACGCACATTTATTTAAGACGTTTTTGTTTACAAGTTTTGACGTTTCGTTTTCTGATTTTCGCTTTTTGTTTATTTTAAGGTGCCAGTGTTGCTCCATTTTCAAATTATTTTGCGAAAGCGTTTGCGTAATCGATACAGAGTATGAAGTTATATACTTATCGCATTTACCTTGCGCATCGGACTTGCTTTCGCATCGCAATACAGAGTAACCCCCCAGATTCAAACCTTCGTAAATGCGTATTTTGCGACGGTCACTTTAGCATACTTCCGATTGTCAATTTCCTACGTCACAGCTTCTACAAGTGGCCTTAAGTTTTTCTGAAGCGTTAAACTTTCATGTCATGCATACGATTGGTAAAATTGGTCTAATAATGCAGACTACCGCAATTTCTACTGCTCCGATTTGTTTGGCTTAAATCAATCAATAATTCTGGCTTCCGGATTGTAAAATGTGCCTAATTGCTTTCACGATTTAAACAGCCTAAACTACGTAAAAAAAGAAAATCATGATTTCATCTTTGTTATTTTCCGTCCGTTTCTGTTATTTTTGCGATACATAATGACAACATGCGAAGGCACTTAAACGCAGGAACATCTCCCCAAGGACTCTTTGCATTTGCATTCACGCAGTGGGCGGAAACTGCAAACTAGTATTTTGAAAAGTGATTCTGTCTTTGAGTTATTGCTTAAGTATGAAAATATTGGCTTGAAAAGTGTACGCAGTATGGAAAGGGTATGCAGTTAAGGATCTCAGTATTAAAAACCCAGGTTATGTTATTGCGATTTCGTTGTTTTGCTAAATTTACTAAAAGTTACCATTACGCAGAGATCAAAATATAGTAATGTCGTCATTTGGATTATTTTTCATTCATCAGTGCCCCAGAATTCTTACTAAAATTACTGACATGAAGAATATCTTACTAGTTCCACCAGGTTCATCCAGAAGAAAAGAAACCATATAGACTTTCTTCTCTTTCACTTCTACTGTGATCTTATGTCTATGAGGCTCATTCATTTTTTATTAATTTTTTTTTATTAATTGTTTTTTTATTGATGATTATTGATTTTAATATTTATTATACTATTCCCGACGAAGACAAATTCAAAAACGCAAAAACCATAGAAATCGGTCCAGCCGTTTTTGAGTTATAAAATAAAAAAAACTGCTAAATCCCAAATGTGTTCATAGTTCGAAAATAAAGCAGAAACTTTTCTTTATATGTATTAGCTTTCATGACCCCCATCGTAAGATGTGATGTATACTTAGTTAGTCATTCAATAAGCTTGCTGCAGAACTCTCACAATTCTAACATACGAGAATATTCATTATTAGAAGCTCTTTTTGCTGGCATGGTGATTGAAATTCTGAAATTCTGAAATATAAGAATTTTTGCCTAAAAATCGTCCTAGTTAATACGTTGTTTATGAGAAGTGGACGTTTGAACTTGATCACTGAATTAGAGAAATTAGAAAAGAAACATTTAGCATTTAATTTGTAATTGGGACATTGGTTACATCTTAAATTAGTTCAGAATTAGCGGAATTGGAATAGCTCTAAACTCTGAAATATATTTTTGTCACAGCTTTTAAAACGCCTACACGAATCGGCTAAAACTTTGCACACTATAATGTTTTCCAAACTTTAGTTCGGAACTATAGCTAGATTAGTAAAGTATTGAGAAATACAAAAATTTTTTTAGTGTCCTATACCTAGTAAGCTAAAGCAACATTTTCAGGAAATGTTTTTAAGTATCTGCTCATGATCAGCACTGGCTGAAAATAAACATTAAAATTTTTGTCTTAAGCACGGATTACTACACAAATCCTTCAAATTTTTGAAAAAGGATATGCAGTGACGATAAGTCACCTCGAAATGTTTGCATATTTTTTGAGAGTAAACTCAATTTGTGTTGATTTTTACAACACAAAGCAGTAACGAACTTGGAGCAAAATCTATACCTCTCGATTAAGAACATTTTCTGAATTGGTTTAGCGGTGCTCATCTATATGCATTTTTGTGGTATTTTATCGAAGTACAGGTTAAAATTATTAACTAATTTCAATAGGAATTGATACATAAGCTTAGTTTCACGAATGCTGCACGAATGGGCTTCAACACGTTTTGCTTATATAAGATTGGTTCTATCGCCGCCAAACGCCAAAGTTTGCATCGGAGTTCTGTCGTGTTTAATATATATATATATATGTATATATATATTGCTTTGGTAATGAACGAACGGGATCATATCTCGATATCACTCCATACAAAATACCTTTTCTTTGCACCTCCCATACAAATTTACCGATTTATCGAATTTCTTTCGCTGTAATCAATTACCGAAATATTTGTTAATATGTATAATAAAAATTTGGAAAAAAATATTCGATAACCACGCCTAATTGAACCCTCATATTCCTAGATTCACATCTTTCATTCTGTTGCATTAAAACCAGCACAACTTAGCACGCGTCAGACATTCAGCAAACTAGTTCCGCACTGAGAGTGCACTACCTAATTTGCTTTGGAAAAACTTGGTAAATTGCACATTGTAAAAGTATTCCTTGAAAAATATTTAAAGATTTCATATGGAGAAAACAAAATAGTTTTTGCAGCGTCATTTTTCGTATCCGACAACATTGAGCTTCGTTCGTATTTTCTTAATTCGTATCACAACATCGTAATCTTCCTTTTCGAAGTACAATACAATACCATACCGGAAACTCTTTTGCATCAACAGATGTAGATGTACATAAATGGCAATAACTCAATTGGATTATTGTTAGAATTTTCGAATGTGTTAAATTTTCATAAAAATAACATTCAAAGGCACTTCACGCCAGTGATGACGACGATAAGCGTGGTGGCCACATGGGGTTGAATTTTTCAATTTAGCTTCTTTATTTTTGTTTTCTTTGTTTGACGAAGGAATCACCATTTGAGGGGGAGACTTTACTGCTCTTTCACATTTTGATTATTGTTGACGCTCTCATAATGAAAATGACGCTGGCGATAACGACATCATCTTAAGTCTCCCTAACTCTTTCTGATAAAAATCAAGTATGGCCATTTCTTTGTGAAAAGCTTCGTTTGCCGTTTTTTCTCCTAATATTTCAGAGTCAGAAAATGAAGGAAATGAGGGGAAAAACATCTTTAGTCTAGACAAACGATGATAACTATGGCGACGTATTCCTGACTCATCACAAAGGATGCAAATGTGTGAGCGGAATGTCAATGTATGGAACAGGAGGCGTGTGCAAATTTCTTTGCCTAAACTCATTTCAGAGTCATCAGTTCAATGTTAAGTATATTAAAAATAAAAAGTTCAGTCATAAATTCGCTAAACGCAGTTCTGGTTTAGCAAGTTTGTTTTCGCCATTTATCAGAATGTGCTATTTGACTATTATGGGTATTAATACATTTATAAGAGCACATTTATTTTCAATTTTGAAAGCATTTATCTGGCATATCTCAAATTTACGATTATCTGAAGAAAAATATGTGCACAGTATACTATAGGTATAAATTAAGTCAAAAATGTCCAGCCACAAATGAGGAAGGGAGCTGTATTCAAATTTTTACCAATTTTTTTATGCTGGCATTATTAGTCTGAACATTTAGTTTAGTGATTATTTGAAGAACTTACATTGGCAGTTTCATTAGATGCGTCTCTTCAATGGTGATGTTGGCATTAATCATCACGACAACTGCTGCTGCAAAGGTTCCTGATTACCACTTTGTCACATATTATGGGAGTTTCTTACTTTCTTAGCTACTTTAAATACAATTTGTCGCCCTTCTAGACATTTATATTGTTCGGGATGAGAAAAATGAAATATCTTTCTGTCGCACCACTGGAAGATATTGTAAAAAAAAAATACTTTGCCAATCTTGTTCATGGGTTATTATTATAGGGACACTTGAATCATCGAGAGAGCGCAGAGAATAGTCTTTTCTGGAAATGCATCTCGCCTGTAATTATTTGGGATTTAATTTTATCACGACTAATTAAATTTGCGCTGCAAGGAATCAAACGCAACTAAACAGACCATATAACAAAGCTTCAATTTCATATATTCAATTCAGATTCAGTGTAAGAAGTTTACGAAACTGGACCAATGTGACCTTCTATTATGTTACTGGTTACTTCCAAAAAGTGTGCAAAAGCTTGCAAGAGAGAGTCATCTATGAATGAATGGACTGGAATAAGTGTTTTTATTAAACATAGGAAAGCTTTCGTCAACTACCAAGGCTTTAAAAAATAAAAAGCAATGTTGCCGTCGTAACTTTTACCATATGATGATGGTATTGGCTCATACAAAAATTATAGTTTTGTATCAACCCTAATCAATAAATATAAATGGTATTCAAAACGAAAATCTTTTCGAATTGTAATTACGGACACAAATAATTATCCGTTTGTTGGCTGTGTGATTTGTTTATGGAAGCAGGCTGAAAATCAAATTTCGCGTGTACTCTTAAATAAAATCATAAGACTAAAACCAAAACGAAGCCAAACTCTCGTAAAGATCTCCATTGCCCAAATTTACAAGAGCAGCATCCTGTTACACCTCCAGTCAAAGGAATTAAGGTATATATTATTTGATAAGGCGGAAATGCAACACTCAGAAAAAACATGTAAAGTGTACCAAGTACCAAGTGTTTTTTGACCGAATACGATTCAGGAATTTTTAAATGTATTGAGCGATGCCCGTCTGTCTGTCTAACTGCTTGGCTAATGGACGCATTATATTTTCACAACGGGTTATATCGGCCGACCCCTTCTAGTACCTTGCATACAAATTCGCCATTTTTCCGAAACTGAATGTATTCCCTCTAACCTGCAGCAACCGTTGCATTGTTTTATAATTCCTGGTAACTTAAAAAAATTAACCGATTGACCACTCCCATATATTCTTGGCTGTATATCTTCCAATCGCTTGCACTAAATGTAGTGAAATTTGACACATGTTGAGTGTTTATTTCTGGTACCTCCTTCTGCTCTAAACCTTAATTCATAGCCTAAAGCTCCTTAAATTCGCATTGATTGAGTAAAATATTAAAAATCGATGGAATGACCACATCGCCTCTGATACTTCCCATTCAAATTACCGTGTTTAACTTACATATTCATACATTCGTATCTTACGTTCAATAGTGGTGTTTACTTCACATACTAGTTGGTCCATTTAGTCAAAAATCTGTGGTCCTTCTACATCTTCCAAATGAATGACTGCTTTTTTTATTGGGCTTTAACACAGAGTAGTTTTTGCAGCACCATAAAAGACCGTATGCTGAAGATCTAAGTAGGTCAGTCCACCTGACTGAAATTTCTGTCCTTCATCTTTTCTAATTTCAAAAATTCCTACATAACCATTGCCTACATAATCATTAATTATCATATCGGTAATTTTAAGTGGAAGGTTTGGATAAGCTTTATCACAAAGTTGTATGGCTATGTTGAATTTCAGCATTCCTGTATGTTATTGTTAGCAGTATTGTAACAATAAAAGCAAGTGGAGTTGATACTGAAAATTCAATCCCTAATGAAATAAAATATTGAAATTATAATTTTATAAGTTCAAAATTCCAAGAAGCTTTATTAAAAAATGTAATACAGTGATTAAGTGGTAATAATAAATTTCTTTCCGCTAATGTGCCAAATTCGTTCACTCAAAATTTTTGTGCGCTGCTCTATCATTATTGGCAGGCAATAAAAATTATTAGTAACTGAAAGTTTCAATCGCAAAAAAGCTATAATTATATATCCGCGACTATATTTTATGTATCGCAATTTCAAGTAGAGAATGGGTTTTATTAGCATCATCTCTTTCCTGCTTATTATCACTCATTGGGAAACCAAGGTAATGGAATACTTCTACGTAGTGATCTTCTAAGTAGTGCTTTCTTAAGTTTCGCAATTTCTGATAACTGTTATATATTCTTCTGGTCCACATTCATGTAGTTTCATTTGAATACCAACTTTCCCTCATATGCATTGTAAGTTAGTGGTAATCGATATCGTAATCTTTGTAAAGGGTCGCCCACCAATTGCAATACAAGAAATTCAAATAATTTTTATTATCAATGTATTTCGTTTAATACATTTTTTATCGCATAGTAAATTCCACTTTATTTTATACTCGTATAACTAGATGGTTTTGAAGTTCATAGACCATAAATGACCTCCGTGCTCATTCACGCAAATGCAACACCTGATCGGAAAAGTATTTATTGCGGGTTCGTCTCAATTATCGTTTAATGAATGGGCTGCTTCGATTCAGTCAAATTCCTTGGCTTCACTCTGTCCAACTTCTTGCTTTACATAACCGCATAAAAAGATCTGGTGCAGTCAGGTCAGGTGACTATGGAGGCCAGCGGAAAATGAAGTTTCAAGATATAAATTTGTTTGGGAATTTTGGAGCTCCGTTATAACCGGTTTGGCTGTGAGTGCTGTTGCTCCATCTTGCTGGAACCAAATTCTGTAGAAAAGGATACGTTATCGGTGGAGTTCCGGGTTAAAAAAGTCCTTAAACATTTTTAAATAACGATCCCAATTGAGAGTTGACAGACGACAGTAGCACTTGCTAATTGCACTTGTGCTTGCACTATGGTAAAATGAAACATACGAGTATTAATGAAAAAATATGGAGAATATATTTGAAAATAACCATTTTAAAACTGAGTGTATTGAAAATTGAATTTCATCGCTGAAAGAAATTATTCGTGGTATCCCAGTGATGCTTTAGAATCTGATTGTACATTCTTAATACTTTTTGAGTGAGATGAAGAATCTTTCAGCGCGGTTGTGATTTATTGAGCGACTTTAATGTTAAAGGCATATAACGGCACAATTTCGTTATTTATAAGAAACCAATAACAAACTGCCACATTTTTGCCGGTAAGAATACACAAAACCACGGTGTCACGTGCTTGGTATTAAATTCTTTTGCTACACTTGAACCTCGACATTATTTACTAATGCTTAATGAGAGCCAAATGATCATAGTGTGATATTCTACTCGTTAATTAATTACATTACTTGCATAAGCATCTACATACATCGTCATCGTAATTTAAATGATGATCATCTAAAAATAAAAGAAATGAAACAATAAAAAATTTTCTGCCTTTAGCAGGAAATCGCTGAACATGCAAAACACTTGTCTTATTTATGCCTCTCGCAAGCACACTCAACATGCTATACGGATAAAACCGTCAACATATCTTCGAGACGACTGCACCAACATAAAAGAAAAAATAATAATCGAAAGTCGAATGTACGTAACCCGCGAAATTTGCAAATTTCCCCTTATTTTTTGAATACACCTCGTATTATAACTAGTCATTGTAGTTAATGAGTTTAAAGCTTAAAATAACATAAGACGTATATTATTCCAACCAAACCAAAATTCAAAAAATTTCACAATATTAAAACATTTGTTGCTTCAAAAATCGCGGATTAAGTGAAATATTGGGATATTGTGCGGGCTTTACTTAATGTTTAATAACAAAATATCTTCCATTGTCGCTTTCAGGCACTATTAAATTATAGTTTTAGTATAGAAACTGTTAATTACTCTAGGATTACAATATCTTCTATTTTGAATTTTAATTTTCTATTTTTAATTGCTGTGGCTTCTTACTAATCATAACCTAGTATCATATTTATCGGAACATATTCGCTTCAAAGCTGTACTCTAAAACTTGGACTATCTAGGAAAAGGAGCTGACAATTTTGGTGCTACCGCAATTATCAGTCCTTTAAACCAGCCAGGAGATATCAAATTGATTATGCTAGTAAGGAACATAATTCTCATTGGCGGAGGTGAGGCCTACCTTGCCACCTCTGTTACTCTATGGATTTGTAGCACCCGGTTACGTGATACTCCACATTCGACAGGAAGTCTCTACCAGCGATGTTTTGCTTTCAACTAACAACGCACGATGATTCCGAAACCTTTTCACCGCCATACTTACCAATAATGCTCTGCTATCGCCGGTGGATAAACTCTTCTATTTAAATGCCAAAGCTCTTGGAGAAGTATTTACTAACGATGGGTTTCAAGTTGCATGGAAATACTATAACATAAATTTGGAAACAAACGCTTACTAACAAATACTCAAATGAGAGTACTTTTTAATCTTCAGAAAAATGGGAGCGAATAAAGTGCCTCTATATAACAGTTTCAGAGTACTATTAAAGTGTTTATATCTTTGTTGAAGTTCTACGATGTTGATATTCGCAGTTGAGACTTAATTTTTGTTCTCCTTTGCAGCACTTGCTTGCCGAGACTACTCTGTCTTTGAATTAATAGTCTCTAAAGAATACAACAGAAAGTCCACCCTGGGGCGAACTTGATGTCTTCCTCACTTCTTGATTCCAGACCAGCAAAACAATTTACAGCCTTGCAAGAAGATCTGCCGTCGAAAAACCTATTCAAAGAACACCGCTCGCAAGCGAGTGAATTCCTACCAAAATAGCCCCTCCAAATTGTAAACTGTGCCCAGAATAGAGCCATACAATCCGACTTTGCCCCCTGATTTATCTCCCAGCATTATGCTGATCATGTATCTTATCGAAAAATAGTTTATGTCTGAAATCCTTCTGCAAAAGGCACAGTGTAAAGTGTTGCAAAAATCCATTGTAACTGCACGTAATGCCAGAAAAGACGTAATATTTTTTTGCACAAAAATGTGTTGAGTCCATTAGACCACTCCCTATAAAATACATCAGATAAAACAAAATATATCAGATAATACAATTCAATAGTGTGCCGCAACGAATTCCAATCACGTGCTACTAGATAGTGCAATTTTGAATATAATTCATCGTGGTGAAACAAAACACTTTTCAATATTTTAAATGTATCGTTTAGTCTTAGCTTGTTCTCAAAGGCTATGCAGCTTAATCAGTGGTTTTCCAATAAATCGTGAATTTTCTACTAAAATGCTCGGTATTGTTATCCTCTATTTAACATCCTCTTTGGTTACCTCCCAGGCTAGCTGGGCAAGTTCTTAAATCTTCCAAATTTGCGCCTTAGCGGTGTTGGAAGGTACTGAGCAGAACGTATGCGGTTCATTAATTGCTCAAGAAACGGTAATTGAATGGATTTTAGGGGCGCCGAATACATTTTACACTTTTTCGACGATTCATATATGCGTTTCGAATTTCAATGAGATATCACCTGATTCTTAAATTGCACATTTTTGGGAGATATAAGACATTCTTTGGCAAAGTTCAAGTGATGACAGATTTGTGAGGAAAACGGTCAGTAGAAGAAAGGACGTCATATAACCGTCCTTGCCTATAAAGAAGAATTTCCAAATTCATTGTCTTTAGGTTGTTAGAAACGTATTGCCTCGGCTCAATTTATTCGTAAAGAAAGTTGGTTATTAGTAAGTTTACATTTTGAAACCAAATACGACAAATTTTGCAAGTTGCACATGCAACTGAAAGAATATAACGATTCATGCGCAAATTATTTTTTTTTTCACAGCACAACTTCAGTGGTTCGTGACCTTGAAAAGATATATCGCTAAATGATAGTTGATCCCAACCACACTCAATTCCAAAATATTATTTATCGTGATTCTCCTCAAAATGATCTGAAGGAATATGAGCTACTAACCGTCCATATCTAGCCATCCGAACAATTCATCAGATGGCTGTTGATTTAAAAGAAATGTATCCTCTCGCCATTCACATTCTACGTTCATTTATGTACGTTGATGATGTTCTTGCCGGGAGTCACGATGTTCCCTTAGCAATTTCCATTAGAAACCAGCTGAACGGAGCCTTAAATGCACATCAAAGATTTTCTTAAATCTATTCTGAAAGAATAACTTCTTAATGAATAATTTCACGAATTTCAGAATAACAGTTCGGCCATAACCTTGGTCTGTCTGTGGAACGTTAAGTCAGATTGTTGCTATTATTCCATTACAAAGTTTACAAAAATCTGTGTATGCTACTAACGGCTAATGCTTTTAGACATCTCCAGGCTATTTGATCTAGCGGGATGATTATATCCGCATGTAATGCTTCCCAAACTTTTAATGACATTTGGCTGTCGAAAATTAGTTGGGACGATCAAACACCCGCCTAGTTATAGAATGCAGAATAAGTTTATGCAGCCACAGTCTACATCCGAATCGAAACGTCAGCTAGGGCAGTCCGAATTTATATCCTATCAGCAAAATCAATAGTTGATCTTTTAAAGGTGCTATCTCACGCGCCGCCTTCCTCTTTCATGCTGTTCTATTTGCTGCTGGAGTGATAGAACTACAGCCCCGGCTTGCTGAAAAAAGTCGGCACTTTATTGAAAAATATTTATGGCAAATAGGGTGGCCAAAATAGCAGAGATTATTGGAGTTAATAACTATTGCACTTCAGGGAGCTTTCCCGCGTGATCTAATCAACAGCAAACTATAGTGGTCAGGCCCATCTTGTCTACAGCTTTCTGCCAGCGTTTGACCTTTAACCATACTTTCTTTCACCTGTAAATCAGAGTCTTCTAGCAATGAAAAGGATTTCTTGCATTTTTATTATTAGAGTAATTTTAATAAATTGTTGGAACGATTTTCATCCCTGTGAAAAACTCTGTGACTGTTATGTTACGTATTTCGTTTTATAACAAGAACATCTTGCACACGAAACATTATGTATCAAATTATTAATGTAAAATCGTTCAGAATTATTCATATACGAAACCATATATGAAACGAAATACATATACGAAAACGAAACTGAAGAAGCTATCGCAACAGGTATTTTACCTAAATGAGTACAGGTATGTATTCGAGAATTAACTAATTTGTGAATCCAGTCCCTTATCCGACCCAAATGTGTTTTTAGACTCAAACAATATCATGGGAGTCTGTTATCGTTTGTCCGATTCTGAAAGTCTTACTATGATGGACGCTACTGTATTATAACCACTTGCAGCAGTTTGTTTTCTAAATTTAATTTTAAATGTATTCATTTCATTACTCTTCCTAGAGGGAACGGTTTTATGCTTTGCATGCTTACATTCCAATTCTTTATTTCAAATGGCAAAATTCTTATAAAAATTTTTATTCAAGGTTGTAAAACAGACCCAGTTGCCCTTCCGGCTGAACCGAAATTTCCTGTCCTTTTGTCAATGATGGTCTTTACTTCTTTGCGCACTTTGACATAAAGACCTATAGGTATACAGCAAGATCTTGCATCATCACTAAAGGTTATATTTGTGAGTTCATTTGCTTCTCTACTCGTGCCATTCGTCTTGAAATTACTAATCGGTTTCTACTCCGACTATCCTTGCTTTATTACATATATTTGTGTCATTCGGAATCTTTATTCGGACAATGAGAATACGTTTTTTGGCTTCCAAAGAACTTTCTTAACTGTTCCTCAGACACAATTTCCTCTCAGTTTACAATTCAAAATTGTTCATGGCACCTGGGTCCTCTCTTGTGAACAATACAATGCGCTGAAATATTATGTAACCAATACTAATGTTCGGGACGAAAGAACGACCTCATTTTAAAGTATTAACATATCTTTCAGGAATAGGATATAACGTAAAAAGATTTATTCTTCAATCGGATTGGGACCAAGCTTGGAAAATCGAGGTATACTGCCTTTGTAATAAGGCATTGCATCTAGTCGCAGATATTGGCTGCTTTAAAAAGTTAGGTTTTACGAATTATTTATTTCTGTGACTGAACGTGGCATGATGGTTACTATAAGTGAATGTCTTTCACATTATCGTGACTTCAGGCTCCGGTGGCCATAAATGTTTTTTACAGATGCAGTCATTTCGATGTGCTAACGAACACAACCAGTAGTCAACTAATCGACAAATGCAGCTTTTCATAGTGACGTTCGGAACAGACATTAAAGATTATTTCTTTTTTCCAATATCGGTCATTGTTCCAATTTTTTTAACTGATATGCAGCAGAAGTATCGACTGATGCGGCAGAAGTATCGAACTCTGTTTTCTATCTATGCTAATGCAGCTAACTGATTAGAAATAATAGGGGATTGGTAAAATTCAGAAATCATACAATTAGTATGGAAGATGTCAGACTGAGCGCTGTTTTCATTCATTCGCAAATGCTTAATGTGGGCCAAATTGTACTTATTTTATTGCAAACGATTAAACAATACAAAGCCAGGAATATATAGGTTAAATTTGTACCATATGAAGGAAAGTACCAGAAAAGTAAGAATTATAAAGCAATGCAATGGACAAAAATTCGAGTTGCTGAGGTTACGGATGTCGAATTAGAGCAAAATCGGTGACCCCTGGCTATGGTCTGGAAAAATATTAGTCTGTGCAAAGTTTAAAGAAGCCCCATAAAGTTTCACGGCGGTTATTGTATCCACCAGCCTGCAAGCCAGACAGACGAACCCTGCTCAACCGATCATGAGTCATGAAATGCATTTGGTACTTCTAACGCTTAATTTTCCCGCATCAAATGACGTATATTTTCGTTCCTGCGGGTAAAGGTATGAAAAAACCAGGTAACATACTTAGAGCACTGTAATTCAAAAACAGATGATTGAAAAGGCTTCGTTTGAACAATGATGATCTGTACACGTAATATTTTGTTGAAGGAGGCGGTGTTATTGTTCGGGACTTATTTATATATATATATATTTATATATTTAATTTGAAGTTACTGCAGAATATTTCAGATTTTCTAATACCACATCCACACAAAAAAGAAATCAAATACAGCCATGTTATGTAGGCGTTCCTCACCGGTGTATGAAATGCGACCATAAGCCTTGTCGTAGTTAGTATTGTAGTATACTCCTATTTTAGCCAACTACTTTGTTATTACTTAGCCTAAACTTGAGCCCGATTTTAATGCGACTTTTACGTTATGCATTTTATGTGTCACTTTAAACTTTCAATTTCATCAACCTGCCCTTATTGTAAAAAAAAAAAACGTAAATTATGTAAACACTATGCGGGATAACGTACATAATATCATTCGCAATTTCGACTATTTTGCCTTACCCTTCACATCCGCTAGTTTTTCTTACGCCCACATAGTATTAAATCGTACACGAGTTAGACTGACAAAAAAGATTCATTGCATTGGAAATGCTCCTAACCACCGTCATCCATGAACAAGCGACAGTTTCAAGGTTTCCGGCTGACCTAATTTTTTTGTTGCCACACACAATCAATGGACCACAATGGAAAACTTAACGACAAAGAAAAGTGACAAACCCATGCGATGAATGTTTTCGCTTAGGACATTTTTGTCAATTTCTAGAGCCTCTCAGCCAGCAGTATGGAAGTGCCTGCCTCCTATTCGTTCATTGGATAGACGAGCACACATCGAGAATGAATTAATTCATCACATTTCGGCAACTCACTCATTCTGCATTCACTTGGATATGGCGGAGCAGAACATCACTGTCATTCACTAACGAATGGTGCAGTGATTAGAATGTACAACAACTGGACTATGGGTATGAATGCCGCAAAAAATTTTACACAAACACACAGACATCCATTGACACACGGCATTGCACCATTGCACTTACGCGTACTATTGCGAATAAGTAAGTTGCAATGGTATTGTATTTCAACGTCTAACTTTTAGTTTTCAATTTAATTTTTAATTGGTTTTTGGTGAATGGAGCCCGACTGGACTGCATTTCATTCGTCAATCTTTGTTTTTGCATATTCAAGTGGTTTCGCAAAACTTTAGCCATTAAAGCTTTAAAACTGCTGGCGGAATAAAAACCTCATTAATACCCCAGATTGTGGCAAATGGAAATGAGCAGTGAAATTCAACGTCATCTAACGACATTTTAGCAAAGGATGTGATTAAATCCTTTGCGAAATGGTGGTGGGCCAGACAGTAATGACTTTTCCACAAAAGTGTGATTTTATGGCAGTGCCTACGGGCCATCATCTTATATCATATGTTGTCGTTATTGTCGCCGCTGGAATCGCTTATATGTCGCTGTTTACATTTCCATTTATTCGAAATAAAAAATATATAAATAAGCGACACAACGAATGTTGCAAATACGATATGAATAACAACAGCAACTGTGGAACATGAGAATGGGCAGAGGGCAGGTGGCAGCGGACATCACAAAAGGCTTTTAATCAAACGGGTTGTTGGTACGAGTGGCACAAAAATTTCACCGTCGTCGTGGTCGTCATCAGCAGCATCATGATCTGAGTTCACCGATGATAGAAATCATGCATGTCCTGCGGCCATACCATAGAGAAAGGGTGTACATTTTACGCTTTCTAGCGCAAAATATGAATGGTCACAAGTTTTTGCCGACATATTGAATGGGAGGAGACCAAATGTATTTATTACATGTGTTGAAATATATCTACAAAGCCATGTAAACCCAAAGTATCCAGAACAAGGGTGCAATGAAAGGGCCGCAACCCACTCATCGAAATCATGATGATGATAACATAGTAATAACGAGAGCCCAGTCGGACCAGTTCGTGCTTCCTCCTTGCTCACGAATAAAAGCTGTTCCGTAGCCACCATTGGCTGTACCTCATGTTGATTTCCATGTCTATCTATTCAGACGCAAATACGCATTTCTTTCAATGTTTTTTAATCATGAAGTAAATCGCTTTTGTACGATGCTTCCATTCATCTATCTGATAAATATTGCAAAGATTTGACCACAAACGGGGGTTGATTGCACAGAACAATAAAAGTTGTTGGTTGATGTCACTGCTCGTTTCCTCACATCATACGATGTCAAAATTGAAATAATTCCAATTTAAGTTTAGGATTTGAATTTCGATATCAAATGGTGTAGGAAGAAACAAAATACAGTTAAAGTTATCATCGGCTTCTGTTTTACTATTCAGAAGAGGAAAAATATTCCATCGTTAGTTACCTATTTGAGTTTTTCAAATTGCCTAGAGCAGTATTTATTAAAGAACGATTACTGACAAAATCTAAGAAAAAATTTCATCAAACGAAACTTAATTTTTTACAAATATTTATGAATATATTTTGGATAAGCCGATCAACGCAGCTTCAAAAGAGTTTTCAATTTTAGAATTTGTTCTTTAATTTAATAAAATTTATTTGCTATGTTTCTCCAAAATAAGAGGGAATCCGGATTAGTGAGGTTTATATTATTAAATCTGATTATATGAAGTATTCAAGAGTGCACCATTCATGATTGTCGGGAAAAACGCTGTAGCTAAATAAGAAACCCCAAAAGGAATCAAATTTGATTTTGTGGAAACTTGCTTTGATATCACACATTGACTCATTTCAACGTTTGAATTAGCCAAAGAAATTATTTTAGACCGATTATAAATGATTACATTGCAATTATCAATTGTATTGAAATTGCAGTATACTCGTATGTGCAAGTAAACATAATGATTACCATACGCATTATGATTTGAAGAACTAAATTTAACTCAAGCTCTTGCTTCTACATTGCAACTAAAGTGTAAAAAATTGGAACCAAAATCCAGCAAACCGGCTTTTTTGAACGAAACTAATGCTGGTTTTTAGAATCGCCATTATCGATAATCGATTCGACTGGTTTTTTCACTTCGCTTAACCGCTTCTTTGAAAAGTTACAAAAAAGTCTTAATAATGGCTTTGTGTTTACAAACTAAAACTTAAGATTCATAATATTAATTGGAAATTGATGATTTCAAACAAGTGTTGGCTTAGATGCATATTTAGATGTTGGCAACTGCGACGACTTGATGCTAAGGCCATAACTAATGATGTTGGTATTAGCATAAATAACACTTTATCCAGGCTGTTTTACGGAAATTATTATTTTTATAGAAATTTGTAACGACATATTTATTTTACCGACAATTCATAAGCGACATTGACGTCCATCTACATGAGCCCTCTCAAAAACTGTTTTCATGTTGCACTACCAACTAAAATGTATATCATTTGACTATCATTAACTATTATTTTCATAAAAGATCTTTATAAACATGAGCTGACTACCAATTATTAGATTAGATTATATATTGTATTTTTTTTGTATGTATATGTTGCATCTGTGTGCTTCCAACATAGTCTGTTTCTTTTTGAAATCGTTCCAAATTTACTCAAGAATGAGTTGTAATTACGATCTTCAGCCCATTTTTTCTTTTTATTATTTCATTTTCTCAACACATTGCTGTCAGTTTTAATATTACGAAAAATATTTATGTGACTGGTAGCAGCCAATACAAAAAGACCGGGTACGTTTGTGGCTGATCCACATACTAAAAAACAATGCGTGTGTTGCGTATCGTCTCACGCATCACCCATCTGATTGCGATGGAATTTTGGTACTCGTCAAAATACCATCTTCAGCTCCTTTAACATTCTACTAGTAATAGCAAATAACAGCTAGCAGAAAATTGACCTTGAACCGAATTAAGACCCAAAATCATATTACATTGAAGATCGGCAATAAATTCAAAAACATCAGTTATTTATAGGTATTATTAAGTCGCTGATGCCAAATCATGATCTTGAAACTAATTATGACTCAAAATCATATTACACGGAAGATCGATAATAAATACAAAACAAATCATCGCGTCAAGTTACACTATTGAGCAGAACATGTAATTGATAAAACCATGTGTATATTATCAAAATGGATGTTCGTTGGGCCCATTTTACGGCAGACGATGGCTTTTCAAATATATTTTCCAACGATTGTACGTCAAGGGAATGCCAGATCAAATGAGAACTTTTGCAGACTATAACTCGAACTTTTGAACACTATAACTTGGCGGATTTCACAGCTGGACTTGGGCCTGCTGTACAAGTTCCAACCGACCCAGGGCCTCAAAGTTAATGAACAGATACAACCTCCGCCAAAATGGATTTGTTTGGGGGAATGAGATTGCTAAACCTTTTAACCTCCGTAGGCTATGAATTGTTGAGAACAATTTATTTAGAGCTCCGCAGCGAGATTTCAGTTAAATAACAATATTTTCCCAAAGTACTACTAAAGTCAATGAAATCGTTAGTGAACGAATTATTAACGATTCTTAAACGTGAAGTAATTATAATAAAAGCACATCTACGTTTTGTACCACCATCAACTGATTGCAAAATAAACAAAAGAAGAAATGGCTGTCGCTAATTATTTGCTCATATCAGTATTTATTTTATCAGTATTTGTGCATTTCTAAATTACAATCAAATGTTCTTAAGTGTCCTAGCAACTTGACTCATTTTTTAAAGTAAAGACACGAAATACAAAATTATCTTTTGTCTATAAAATTCATAAAAAGTTAATAAACAACTTATGTAAATACAACTACAGTTCAAACACGTAAGAAATGAATGTAGTTTACTATCAACAATATTTGACTCTTAATTTAAAGTTTTTAACCCGACCGGTGTTGCTGAATTTCGGTTCACATATCCTTCAAACTAATACATTCAAAAAGTTTTAATCAGACTGATTAATATAAGACGTTCACATTTTTTAAAAATGTTGATGATCCACTTGAATACTTTTGTTAATACTCAGATTCAAAACTATGAATACTAAAGCAAACCGTGGAGGAAGAATACATAATTCAAAATCAACCTATTTCAGAATACCCCATTAAACATTAAACATTTCAAATTTATACTATACATGTATTGAGTAAAAGCAGTTCAAACATTTCAGTCATTGGACTGACTTGAATATGCCTCCACCTAACATCACTTTCTGTCGGTACGGGAGCGTCTGATGTGCAGAAATTATATGGTTTACACTGCCTGGTGTTTAATAAATTATACTCAATTTAGTGAAATTGAATAAAATATATGAATGTTCAAATACAGGGGTTAAATTAGGTAATTTGTATGGTAGTTACCAGAGATGGTAATCCAGTGGATTTTTATCAAATTTTACCAAGCAACCATACCTATATATTGATGAAAATTTAAGACACCGCGGTAAACTTTGAGTATTACAATAGAAAATTCAAATTTCTATAAATCGGTCAATTTGTATGAAAGGTGCCAGAATGGGTGTGGCAGTGCCTTCCATTTAGAATTTAGACGGCTAAACACATGATGCTAAATGTGATTGAATTCAGCACAACTGTTTGAAAAATATGAAGCCAAGAGTATATGGGATAAATCAGTTATTTGAACAGGAAGCCAAAAAGGGTGAGGTTACTTAATCGGTTTTCCTCAAATTTTTGGAGAATTATAAACAAATTTAATGGGCAAAATTAAGCTATTGCTTCATATCGATTAGATATAGAGGAAGGATTGAGTTTGGAATAATTGGCTAATGGGTTATATCAGTCCTTTGTATAGGAGGGCCCTAATTATTCACTCGGTCTTTTAAAATTTTGACAGGCGTTACGTACCAATTTAAGCCAATTTAAGTTTCTTAAGCCTAAGAATGCGGAGTTTGAGGGGAAAAATTTGTATGTGAAGTATCAAAAGACGTGAAACAATAATGCTCATTTACAATTCCCTGCTACGATCTCGCAAAATAACAGCCTGTGCCAAGTTTTTAAAAGTTTCATGAAGATTTATTTCAGTCTTCATGTCCACAAGCCAGCCAGCCAAGCAAATAGATGGACATCGCCCAAAAATCATGAAATACAATTGATCAAAGGATATTTGGTAATGCAAACGGTTCTTTTAGAGCGATAAATGATTGCCGTATAAATTGATTTATACCTCCATTAATTCGGGTGAAGGCACAATGAGCATAGCTTAAATTTTTATGGTCATGGGTGAAGAATGTCGACCATATATTTAGTACAGCTTTAGCAATTAACCACAGGTACAACTATAGGCCTCGTTGTAAATTAACTTATGATTTCGGAGGTTTGCCAATTGAATTTTATAAATTTGTATTTAAGCTTAGTTTATTAATTATTTTTCCTTGCATTTCAAGAAATACTTCGGTGAAGATTAGCCAAAGATGATTTCAAAAATGTAAAAATTATATAAATACATTGCGTCGTTATTTCAAGCCACTGTTATTAGCTTGGTAAGTGCTACCTTCCATTATTTAGTTATTTTTTGACCCCGATGTCGAATTAAAGTTGTCACTTCCGGTACTTAATTCCTACCAACCTTAAAATTCTGCGAACTTTTCGGTTTTAAGGTATTTGCTTTACCCATAAACAAGAAAAGCTATACGTGTACATAAATCTAAACATACAGATATGTTATATTCCTTTCATTTCACTCGTTAAAACTACAAATTAAAATTGTGTCTCCTTTCTCTTAACATGACGTCTGTAAGGTTAGTCAGTTGCATTTCTTCGAAACAACTTAAGGGTTTCGCAAAATTTGTCATTCAACATATATGCTATGCTATCTTATTTGACGCTCCAAAAGTGTAACACCCAGAAGGAAGCGTTTAAAGTAGCAAGTATCTTTTGACCAAATGCGCTTCATGGTTTTTACGTCGATTGAGCGATATACGTCCGTCCGGCTGGGTGCCTGACTGGCTGGCTGGTTGACTGGTGGACACAACAACTGCCGTACATCTTTATGTAACTTTCCTCGAAGTAATTTCGCCTCTTCTGGTACCATTCACACAAATAACCGATCTGACCCATATATTTTTACCACCTTATGTATTTTGCACTTACGATCACCCATCCTAAGACGACCGCTATAAAAGTAATATCAGTAGTGCTTTTCAACCTGACAGCTCGCTTTTGATTGCCGGAATTATTCAAACTCAATAAATTCTTAAATCGTGATCTTCCATGTCCCGCTTATCAAGCGAATTGAATTTCTTTCATATGGACTGATACAGGGTAGAGCACCTATTGTACAATAATAAATTCTAATAACGTTTTTCCTAATAAATGTATTTCATTAACTTTTTTTATTGTATAGAAAATTCAACTTTAATTTATTATATATTACTAATTGGTTTTGAAGACGACAGATCTCCGTGCTCGTTCACGCATATGCGCCACCTGATCAGAAAATTATCTATTGCGGCTTGAAGGGTTGAAATCAGGATCGCCTCAATTATTTGTTTTAATGGGCTGCTTCAATTCAATCAAATTCCTTGTGTGTAAACTACATTTATAGTTAATAATTATATGAACTATGAAATATATGTTGAACCTTGAATTACAAAAATTAATTAATTTATTAAAAATTCTACTACTTAGCACAACTAAATAAAATCGTATGTAAATACATAAGTGAAATTAGCCTATTGTGAATTTGCCTTATTTTACAGGGTGTCCGTCGGGAAGGTATACTACTTTGTTTTGCCGCCATTTTGCTAAACATTAGTCTTGACAGCTCATATTTGGCAGTCGAGAAGTAGAGACGTGGCAAATTTATTATGGAAAAATATTCGATAAACCAACGTGTGTTAATCGTTAAAACATTATATGAAAATCAGTCATCGATTACTGTGACGGTGAGAAATTTTTAGGAAAAAAAAAACCTGCCAATAAGACGCACTATTTATAGTGTAGTGAATGATTTCGAAGAAAGAAGGTCTGTAGCTGATAGGGCCAAGCATGGACCACAACATACTGCAAGATCGGCCGATAACATTATTGCTGCTCTAGAAAGTGTTCAAAACAATCCATGAACCTTAATTCGACGCCATGCTCATGAGAACGACTCAAAGAACAACTTTGGCCACAATTTTGCACAAGATTTTACATTTGTTTCCATCTAAGATTCAGTTGACACAAGAGCTTCTTCCACAAGACCATTTACGCCGCCGTACATATGCCAATAGGATGTTACAACTCGCCCATGACAACCACCGATTTTCATGAAAAAATCACAATGAGTAACGAGGTACATTTTCATTTGAACAAACAGAATAGTCAGTTCTGGGCAACGGAAAACCCTCAAATTATTCATCAGTCACCTTTGCATCCATTAAGAGTGACAGTCTAGTGCGCAATGTGGTCAAGAGGAATCATTGGACCTTATTTCTTTGAAACAGGAAACGGCGTAACGGTAATTGTCAATGGGAAGCGATATCGTGACATGATTGAAAACTTTTTAACGCCACAACTGCATGCTTTGGGCTTGATTAACAAGTGGTATCAACAAGACGGTGCCGCATCGCATACAGCCAGGATTACAATGGAATTACTGCGAGACCTCTTTCCACAAAAAGTTATTTCAAGAAATGGTGATGTTAATCGGCCTCCACTTTCGCCCGATTTGACTGCTCCGGACTTCGTTTTGTGGGGATATCTGAATTGCAAGGTTTATGCAAACAAACCAGAAACGCTTGAGCAACTCAAACAAAATATTCGTGATGACGCAGCTAACTCCAAATTGTCTACTTACTTTTTTCCCAATAAGCAATTCTCTTTTGTTATAATTTCTCGACATATTTCGTGAAATTATACTCATATCTAATTTAAGTGCTTGGATTATCTACTTTCAGCAATAACCAAATCTCGAGCCCTACTTAGTATGTATTCGCACAGTATATTCGTATATATAGCCGAACATATATATGTACAACTTGGTTTCGTTTTATCCAACCTCTTGCTTGAAATAACCCTACAAAAAGGCTTGGTGCAGTCATGTTGGGTGATGTTGGTGGCCAGCGGAAAGTGGAGTTCCTGGATATTATTTGTTTTAGAATTCTCGTTGGGGTTCCGCCATAAACAGTAACGCCAATAACGGTGTGCAGTAGCTCCATCTCGCTGGAACTAAATGCAGTTTGATAAAAAAAAACTCCTTCAACATTTTTAAATAACCGTCACCATTGACATCGACATTGCAATTGTGGCTCGACTCGAGCAAATTTTCTATTTAATTTCCGTCATCTCAAATAGGCAATGGTCACCGTTTATGTATTTGAAAGGGTAAACAACTCAACAGAAATTTTCAATTATGTCCTCGTTAGTATGTTCGACCAATTTTTTGCTCAACAAATTTCTGTTGGACTGATGTTCTCTCCTCATGAAACAAGTTTAAGTTCTACTAAATGGTCAATTAATGAAAAATGTGGATGATGCGTTCAGTAAATAAGTAATCAGACGCAAACAAAGACACTGTCTTCCTTGAGGCAGAGCCTAAACAACCTCCATGTTTGTGTTGTACTTTACTGGTTTATTGAAAATAACATCCTCCTGGCATTTCCTTAATAAACCTTTTTCAATTTGTATAAATTTTGCAATCAAAAACTCATATGTTCAAGTTGGCAATAAAAACACAGAGGAATAACGATAGGTATACAGCAGCACCAGATATCTGCACGTACGAAATGGATGTGCGTGCTCTCGATGGAATGTAATGGGTTTTTCTCCATAATTCATGGGAGGACATCGTCATAAGTAATACGGGCTGGTAAATTAAACATAGAAAAAATATCGAGGAAATGTACGACCAATTTGGTGGAGTTGCCTCCGCAATGAATTTCATAAAATTGCCAAATACAAAAAGGATACGTTTTTCAGTTTTTCTTTTTATTGACTCGCTTAAAGTACGATAGCTAATGTGACAGTTGTAAATTTAAAACTTATGTTAAAACTGTATGAAGCCCTTAGGAAGAAGGCTGGCGAAAATGCACACATTAGGTCCTCTGAATATGAATCTGTCTTCTAAACTTTTCCAATAATTTTTAAGATACTAAAATTTTTCAAGTACTTAAAGTTATTAAGATTTGAAGTTGCCAAGGAGAATTTTTACAACATACGAGTATAACATCGTATTATACGAGTATTACGTCAGTAGTAATAAGAAACCCAATTCGAAAAACTTGGACTAGTAAAGCTCAAAAGTGGGTTTTCATTTTTCAAAGCTTTTTTGATTTATGAAATACCACAAAAGAATATTTCATAAATTAGCTATTTCAATTTTGTGTGATCTTTATAACCATTTAACGTTGGAGCATCAACGTCAGTTGTTTTTAGCTTAAATTGTGTTACTACAAATTTCATAACAAACTGATACTGATGGAAGAGCAAAAAATCTATACTTTCCAAACCAGTCTGATAGCAAAGTGCTTGTTCATAGAAGAATTAAAGCCTACTTTTGAAAAATGGACATTTGTCCGGATTTTTCTTAATTTTTTTAATTATTATACTAGCGGACCCGGCGAAACTCTCGAGTAATAACAAAACACAGATAGTTCAAATTTCAATGCGATTTATTTGAGTGGAATCGAAATCAGTAGAGAGCGATATGATGAACAATGTTTTTTGATTTGTTTTCCAGCGCAAAAACAAACAACGAAGACGGTTTCCCAACACGCGAACAGGCAATGTACAGCTGACCGTGCGAAAGACAGGGAAATTCGAAATTAATCCCCCAGACTTCCAACGACTGGCCTTGCGATTTATTTATTGTCTTCGTAAAAGCCAATCGAATGGGGAACTGAATCCGCTTAAATTGGAATGGAAGATTAGTTGGAATTCTCGGAATTCGTGGAATAAGGACTTCTTCTTCTTTGAATTTGCCCTCGATAATCGTCGCTTGAATCACATTGTTCATCAGTTTTTTGATGGACAACCGCGTACCATTGCACAATTTTGGATGATTCAGATTCCGCAACATGATTATGATCGATCCTACCTTCAGCTGTAAATTATGCCGCGGTGTTCCTGGCACATCAAGCGAGTTCAAAAATTCCGTCGGATAGTTTGTCGCTTCATCCTCTTCGGTCACGCTGTCAACGGATTTGTACGAATGCAGTTCCCCAGCGATTTGACTTTGAATAATTAAATTCAAGTCATCGACGTCCTTATTCTTCGCTGCTAGTATTGCCCTTTCACTAATCCAATCGAGATTTTTATAATTTTGTGCAATGCCGGGGAACACTTTGGTGATGAGTTCCTCCTTCGACGATGTGAACGATGTGAGGTGGTGATTGTGCAGCGCGAACTTGTGCAATATGGGCACGTCTCCATCCATTATGTTCTGCGCGTTCCTCTTTCATTTGATTATCACGGATTTTCTGACTAATTATTGCACTACGTGTACGAAGTCCACGATTTGATCGTCTAATAGGTGGCATTAGTCAAATAACTCTCCCTGAAATGGAATAAAGTCCTCTTTGACTAATCCTATTAAAAAGACAATTTTTTTCAAAAAAAAAAAACTTACGAAATGAATGTATGGCAATAAATGCCCGCAATCCAATAAGGTAACCTCACTTTTTGCACGCAAACTTATTTTCTGAAAAAATGATCGAATTGATAAACATTGCACTAAATTTCAATTGATCGTACTGCTCGTACCGTTAATGGATGTGATACGCAATATATGAGTATCCGAATTCAGTGTAATAATACGCAAAACTCGAATCAATTGCAGCAAGAAAAATTGCACATTTGTTTAATAGAAAATCACAATGCGAAAAGTGCAGCTGTCAAATTGCGCTCAGCTTCAGCATTGAACGCAGCACAGCGCCATCTGTTATTTGTCTCGTTAACTTCTCCACCCAAAATTCACGCAAAACATATTTTATCGCAATAAATTTCGTAATTTTCCGAAATTTTCAGAGTTTCACAACGAATTTTATACTTTTATATCGCGCAAAATCATCAAACATGTGATAAAATGCAAAATTTCGTCGAAACAAATTAAAATTTTTCACGCTTTTCCGGAATTTTTCGTGTTTTCCACTAACAGTTTTCTATTTTGCCATTCGAAAAGACATTCCGGAACAATTGCACACAAAAGTCCATACAAAAAATCAATTTTCGATTTTTTCAATTTTCCGACTTTTGCGGAGGGTTTTCCCAAAATTTTCTTTCGTAAAAACCTTCTCCAGGCAATTACGAACAATTGAGAAAAAATTTGAGCCAAATTGGTCCAGGCGTTCTTGAGTTATGCGCTTACCAACACATTTAGCGATTCATTTTTATATTATAGATTTTTACCCGAAACTGGTCTTGCTTTATAATTCGTGGGAAAAACTTGAAAAAATTGACTAATTAATTTCACCCCTTCTGATACCATCCCCACAAGTATTTTTAATCCAGCTGCACTATTTCAGCCAAATTTGGTGCACTTTAATGAAAACGGAGGGCATAACCACGCCCGTACTGGCGTTTCCCATATAAATTAAACTATTTTCTAAAACCCGTTTTTTTTTCTCCGTATTGTTGATTGTTGTTTGCTTTTATAATGCCAAATAAAACTTTATAAAATCAAACAAGTAACCACGCTACATCTGGTAACCTGTTATAATATTTATTACAATAACACAGTATATGAAACTGAAGAATGGAAAATAAAAAAATATGTATGTTTTGAGTTTGTTGTTGAAATATATTTGTAAAACGTGTAAAAATGTTATTCTAATAATAAAAAACATAAATATGAAAAGTCAAAGGAATTTAAAATCCCACTATTCATCAGGCGAAAATATTACTAACATTGGATGTTGCATGGAAAAGATCGGCTGAATTTACAATAACTGAATTTACAATTGGCTGAATTTACAATTGTCAACTAAAAATGGTACCGATATCGTATTTGACATCGTGGAAAGTTGAAGAGCCTTTGTAAATCGTTGTGAAGTCCTGTGGAATTTGAATCTTTTGTCTCCTAGAAAAATCAAGTTTACTCTATCTGTGAACTTCTGTGGAATTTGAATATTTTTGAATCCTTTTTGCGTTAAAGTTTTTTAAATTATATATGGGGTTGTTCGGAAAGTTCGTTTGGTTTTTACAAATTTATATAAATATAAGAAAACAATTATTTTAATCTATTATATAATCTCCCCTTTTTTTATAATAACTTCTTTCCGCCTTTTTGGGAACTTTTCAATTCCTCTTTCATAAAATTCGTGTGGTTTTTCTGAAAAAAGCGTTCAGTTCGATTTTTCACTTCCTCGTGGTAATGGAAATTCAAATCCTTCAAGTGGTTGCTCAGACTGCGAAATAGGTGATAGTCGGACGTCTGGCGAGTACGGTGGTTGAGGTAAAACTCCCATCCAAGCTTTGACAGTTTCTGACGGGAAGACGATGTGTCTCGGATTGATGAGCCTCTGCCGTTTTTCTTCCAATGCCGCCTTCAATTTATCTAATTGTGCGATATAGTAGTCCGCATTAATCGTTTGATTTGTTGGGAGAAGCTCAAAAAAGACTACTCCTTTGACATCCCCCCAAGTCGACAACATTACCTTCCTGGGGTGAAGGCTCGCTTTAGAGGTGGATTGAGGGGGTTCATTTGGTTTCCCCATGATCTTTTCCGTGTTACATTGTTGTAGAATATCCATTTTTTAATCCTTAGGTTGACGCAGATGTCAACTAGATTCAACCGCCTGAATCCTCGGTGAGAGAGTGAGGTACCCACACATCGAGGTTGCTCACAAACCCGAGCTCTTTTATGACCCCGTGAACAGTTGAAACTGATTTGTTATTATTTCAGTCATTTCCCTAACTCTTGCATGGAGATTAACAATAATTAAATCTTTCACCTCTTCGGAAACAATTTCTTTTGGTCGTCCTGGTCTGGGTGCGTCCGATACGAAGAAATCGCCCGTAGAAAATTTTGTAAACCATTTCTGGCAAGTTTTTTCATTTGGATCGTTTTCTTCATAAAGACTTTATTTTTCGGCTGGATTTGGCAGCCGTTTTTCCTTTTCGAAAATAATGCCTGCAATGCTCTTTTTCTCTCATTTTTCCACTTTTTTAAACTTGTTTTTAAATGCTATAACCATTCACGACTAGAACGAGAATACAAGTAAACAATAGTTTAGAGAAGGGAGGAAGTTATGATAGTGTTTGAGGGAACTCTACGTCACGACAAGTGACGTATGGTGAACTAAAGAATTAACCAAACGTTGGGTGTGATTTTTGTACATTAAGCGAAGTTCTTTGGTCTTTTCACGAGGAACAAATTCCACGTGAGAAATATTTTCAATTTCTAAAATACATCTGCAAAATTGTAAAATTGTGTCTTTTTGTATTACAATTTCGTTTCACAAACATGTTAAGATGTAAAAATGTTTATTCTTCCAATTTCAGGCTTAGAAATTGTCATAAAATGTTAGGTTTGCACATAATAAAGATTTCCTTCGTGAAGAAATGGTGTAAACATTTAGCATGAATTTTCTCAACAATTTTTTTACATGGAAAAGTCATACATTTATAGATGGTCGTATGGCCCCCAGTTTATATATTTTTTTCACTATAATTGATATATACGTGATGTATTTTGCTATTTTTTAAGATATCGTCAAATTTTTCATGGAATGTGCTGATCGATTTCCCTTTATAAAATTGTGCTTATTCCGTGTAGGAGCCTAAAATTATCTGTCTGGCTTTTGTAGAACTGCACCATAACATTATTTCAAATATCCTAGTTCTACATAGATTTTTCATAATAGTCATACTGGCATCTGCAACGCTCCAGTTAAAATGAGTTTGTAATGTTTTTATACTGTTTTGTCCAAATAGGGTTTGCTCTCTTTCGCCTATTGTAAATTAAATCTTTTGTCTAACAGTTTTAAATAGATTGTTGCCTCTAAGGATATTTCACTAAAAACGATTGTATTTTCGGAATTTTGTATTTGTGGGCTGAAAAGCGGATAACATTCCTTTTTTTCTTTCTAATACAGAAAATAATGATGCCATTTTGTTTTATTGTTCGAATCCAAATTAGGGAGAGACCACATATGTCTCTCTTGTGGTGTCACATCGTATATCTGCCAAAATATTTTTAAATGGTATTACGATATTAATATTAATTAGTTTAAGTTCACTGAATGTGAGCTGTAACTCCATCTTGGTTTCTTGGTGAACTAAAATTAGGTTTGTAAAAAAAAACATTGGTTTTATTAAAGTGGCAAAAACTGTAAGCGAGAGAGAGAGAGAGAGCGAGAAAATATAAATGAGTGAAATTGGTTCAAAAATAAGCGTCTCTTTTAATCTTGGTTCATTCGTCGGAATTTACGAAACGTTTTACGACATTTTAAATGGGTTTAACTATATCCATCCATCTACCTTGTAGACACGACAATTGTCGCAAGTCATTATGAAACTTTCAGACATTTTCACAGTCATATAGCTTATCAGTTGCAAATATCAACTAACACCTTCTATTGCCTTTAATATAAATTAGGTGATTTATCAAAAATATATCTTCCCTCCATTTTTTTGAACTGGTAGGCCGAAGCGACATGCGCGTTAGATAAACAGCATTTGAGAAAATCAATAAGTTCACCATAACCCTTCTGACACTTACCACATATATGGGAGAATTGGCTCATCTTAGGTTCGTACGTTTCTTTCAGCCTCAAACAAATTGGACGATTTTCCGAAATTCAATTTGTTCTTTGAAATTTTTGACGGATAGGCTTAAATTGTATTGTCTTATAACGCTCGATAAAATTTGAGGGGAAATCGACATAGTGGCCACGCTCATTTTGATATCCCAAGCACAAATGATTGGTTCTACTCATATACATTTAGATTCATATCTTCTAATTCCCGGGAAAGAAAAATTCATATACCTTTTAATCGTCCAGCTCAGATGTGAGCATGTTTGTGGAAAGTACTAAAACACATTTAATATTTCGCTGGAATACGGGTAAATTCGATATGTAATTTATGAGCATTACTTTATAGACGACAATTAGCATAGAATGAAACACTTCACACGGGGCCAAGTTCAGAGGAAAATATGTTTTACTGACTTATTCCTAAATATTAACTTTTACTTTTTAATTAACCATATACGATGGTGGAAATTTATGAATGCGGAGAGAAACCATTTTACACAACGCAGTCTTCCTAGCTATTGCAAACTCGCTAGAAATAGATTATTAACATATTTTACCTTAGGAGAAGGCTGTTAAGACAAAAATCCTGGGATTCTTCCCGTTTCCATTCATATGGCAACCGTACTACTTTTTTTACATAACGATGTAAAAACGCATCGTTGTGCTGGTGCTGCTTGCTTGTTCGAAACATGTCTTCCTGATGTCACCTATGCTTTCTCTGCGATATTTTCTACCTTCACTGTATTTTTTACCACTCTTTATCTGAGCATTATCAAAGTAAGTGGTTGTTCTAACCGATTTCTGATTGTTCAAGTTCAGAGAATAAAGGGAAAAAAGAATTCTATTCAAAACTCTAATTCTGGTTTCTTTTTCTTTTTTTATTTCTTTTTCCTAAATGGTGAACAATTTTTGGGAGAAATATTGCGCTTTCTAAGTCAATATTTCTGGCTCAGCTTTGTAACACTTTCGTTCATTATCAGGAAACCTCAAAAATAGTAATTTGATGTTTCAAAGGCTTTTTTTCGTCTCAACCATTAGTCTAACAATGAACGGGTATTTCATCTATAGTGGTATCACTAAGCACGGCAATCCATTGTGTTGGATATGTAAACACCGCTTCGCCCGAACTTTCGGCGCCTATGAAAATTTGCTTCTATCTACTTGTTTCAAGGCGGCGTTTTTACATGAAAAAATAGCTGAAAGGCTGGTGCATTTAAACATAATGTAAAATAATCTTATCTGGTGAAGCGAACGATTGGAGGCCTTAAGGTTGAAACGACCTTAACCTATTCTCAAACTTTGAATGGATAAGAATCTCACCTTTCTTGGTATGAAGGTTGTAGTTGCGATATATTGTGGACCACTTTTGAAAAGCAAAACTGGCGTTGTTGGTTGAACCAAACATAATATTACGGTGCCCAGCGTTGGGCCCAATGTTGGTTCATCCCACAGCGCCAGTCCTGCTTACCAAAAGTGGCTCACTGGGTGCATTATCTGTCATTTTCGCTTTAAGATTGCGGAATATTAGGAAACAAAATGTTTACTTAAGTCACCCCTTAGTGTTGACCGTAAATCTTCTCGGAGATTTCCTTGAATATACCTATAATGGATATTCGACGGATAGCGCCTGACGCCGCTCTACAATCTCAATTTTTTATAGCTTACTGAATCAAACATCTTTCTGCACTTCCATTTGTTTTGTTTTTAACAAATATTTTTACGCAATTGTTAGTAAAAAAATTTTTCCATTATTGATCTAACTTGTAGAAGCCTTAAACAATTTTTTTGCCGGAAAACTCAAGCACTCGATGTACCTGACTACTTCGCCTAATGAAAATAGTTCGAGTAAGCAATATGTACCTTAATTCCATTTTAATAAAGTTTGCTAATTGAATTCGTGGCTAACACAACTGGTCTAGAATTCAATCATACTGTCTTCGTAATTAATTTTGTATCTTATGTTGTTTCTTTATAATACAAACTGCAAAACAATGACTAACTTTCTACTTTTTGCCCAACAATATCTTGTTTGCATCGCCGTCCTTCCCGTATTGAATAATTTCACCTCTTTTATTACAGAAAACCACTTCAGACTCGTGCATGATTTTACTTTATTAGGTATGAAGCTTATAAATAATAAATATTGCAAATTGCAATGTAATTATCGATAGACAATGACGCTTATGTCTTGAATAATTAATGACGGAAATCAGTGCAATGTCATATTTAATTGTCCTTAATTAGATGAGCACAAGGACAACAAAAAACTGCAAATTGAATCGTGAAACATTGAAATATTGTTTACATAGTGCCTCTTCTACCATACTGCGAATACTGCGAAGTTTATATATCAATTGATGTTATTACAAATTCATTTGACCCATACCAGGGATTTCAATTTCAATTGCAAATCCTTTATAATAGCAAATATTTTATGATAAGAGTCATAATAAATGAATACTTTTTCTCTCGGATAATGATGCTATAACATTTTGGTGATTTATTTATTTATTTTTATTCTTTTTTATAAATATTTCAGTTTTTCACCCATCAAGTTCCAATGCAAACATTTATATGCAATCCGCGGAATTATTGTATATGACAATTTATTTATGCGATAAAACATTTATTAAAAAACATATCTCTCAACATCATAATGCGCAGGGAAACAGACGTGGATACGGTGAAGAATATTACGCTACAAATCTTTTGCTTTTTACTTTTTAAATGTTGTCCTTGTGATAAGTAAAATGTTCGAAAAAGTTTTCAATTCCAAACGAATTTCATGATTCTGTAATTGATGCACCAAAAATTTTGCGAATGTATTTATGTGTAAATGTAAATGTGAATTACCAACACATTCCGTAAGAGACGAAAGTTATCAAAGCTGCTCGACTTGTATTGGTATGCAGTTCAAGAATAGGTCTAACGCAAGAAGCCTAAAGAGAAATGTTCACAAATTTGTAGTGTGTAATGACGTTTCAAACTTCCTCATATATTTTTCAACAATTTTTCAAACAATTTTGAAAAAAAAAAAAAATAATTTTGAATAAAAGTTGATCACACTGAGCTTTGAACTCCGAACCTCCAGTTTATAAGTCAGAAGTTCAGTGGCCTAAGCCTCGCTTATAACATCAACACTGTATGAGTTAACAGTGCTTTAACAGTGGATGTTGATCTATGTGCGACAATGTTAACGATTAGCAGAATCTCCAAACCGTATCCTAGACATAAACCTACAGGGATCACTGCAAGAATGCTCTCAGTTCACGATCGATGATCAGTGCATATCTATTGCCTTATTTGGTATTATTCCAAAACATAATAGCTCTCTCTTGTATATTCAAGTCTAAACGGTATCACATTCCACTGAAATTCTCATGTACCAGAATAGAAACCAAGGCAATGTAAGAGTTTAACAGCACTATTGCATTCTTTTCTATTGCATACGGCGAGCAGTACAGAAGTCTGTTGGGAAGTGTATAAAAAAAAGTGTATAAAAAAAGAGCATAATCTTCTCTATTTGGTTGAAATACCATTAGCAACTTATTCGAAGTTGATTGCTAAAAAAAAAAAGAGAAAAACGGAAATTAATGTAAAATTTTCTTCATAAATTAAACAAAGAAATTGGTACAATTTACTCTACCTTAGGGTAGAGGTTTTATAAGAACGGAAACAAATATCCAAAGGTATTCCTTCCCATTAAATCTTTAATGGTAAAATTAACTCCACTGCTTTTGTTCGTTGGCAAAGAGGTCGATTTGCCAATATTGAGATTAATTATTGGCAAGGAATAAATGATGGAGATTGAAGCCTAACCAAGAGGAAAATTGACGGGCAAATTCCACATTGCAGCCCATGGTCAATAAAAATATGTGTAATGGTATCCTAACCTAGTACCACATGAAGCGAAGAGAATTATTTTTGGGAAAAAAGCAACCAACCGTCATTATCGAAAATACGCAAATCGCAGAGGTATTGGGTATATTGACCACAGTTAAAGAATTTCAATTAAATGAATTAAATTAGAGTATTGAAATTAAATTAACTAATTAAATTAATTGTGGTCTTTATACATGTGTAACTTTTTTGTTTGTTTTCTTGACTAAATTTGTACATTAAATCAATTTATTTTCATTAATTTTAAATATAGTTTTAAATCTTCTAAATTTATCATCGACATATTGTACTTCATCAACATCATCATGAAGGCATTCTTTTAAAACTCTGCAATAACATTTAACATTTCGTTTACAAGGGACATTGAAAAGGTACCTCTTCAAACGTCTGCTGATCAAAAGACTGGTGAGTGTTTAACATTATTATACATGTAACATTTTCGATGAAGAAATGTTAAAAATTCAACTTAAACATTATTTTATGTAACAGTGCTGAAATGAAAATGTTGATGAAAATTTATATTTTTTTGCTTTGATAACCCGAATTATTAGAAATTAAAAGAATTAGAATCAGAATGATTTGTTAAAATATTTCCTAATATGATAAATGTCTAATTTGTTAATTCTGATTAAATACACTGAATTCTGTATTATGGCTCTGTGAATTAAAATCTCTAGCGTTTTCCTAATGTAAGCTAGAAGGCGTGATTATCATGAAGGGGTCCCATAAAATTCCAATATCTAAGGTCAAAAGGGACATCGGTACGGGAGGGTTTGAGACTTGGATTCTCCTAAATACAACTCGAGAATCCTCAGAAATTTTGGTTAACAAAGCTCTCTTGATATTCTTTGGTTGTACGTTAACTACGATGGGGTTAATTATTAAATTCAATTAGTTTCAATAGTTTAATTTCCGCCACCCACAATTTTTTGTATTGCTTCATTTTTTAGGGAGTCTTTAATTTTTCTTGTAATGGGAATAAGTAATTTGGGTAAGACACGAACCCCGCACCCGACTGTAGTTAGCATCTATAAGGCTCCCTCAGTTTTATTACAAATTACGTAGAATTACCAAATATTCCTTCCGCAAATCAATTGTGATTTGGTACATTACAAGTGTTTGAGAAGGTTTCCACGACTTGCTGTAATATATAATGGAGTTTTATTGTTTTCTGTGCTGCCAATCAAAATTGTTGTCATTTTCATCTTTGATTAGGGAACGAAGTCGTTACGTTTTGGTTGATATGGGCTGATCTATTTGACATTACTGCCCGTTGTATGTGGCAAAGACTGGACGGCTTATTGCAGATAGTTTTGAACTTGTTGTTTTTTCTCATGCGTGATTCAAACATTTGGACAATTATGGGATTGTCAAATGGATGTCACACTGGTGAACTCTAATTTGTTGTTCCAATATCTGAAAACTTAAAGGATTGTCAAATTTAATTTACACCGATAAACACGCATTACATGGTTTAAATTAAGGGATACAACGCTAACAAGTACGACGAGATCTATATCGTCAGGCATGCTTTCCTACACCACAACTGAGGATATCTATATCTAATACTTTTTAGGAAAGACATTTCAGTCGGGGGAACTGATATGTCGTATGCTTTAACCCAAAGTTTGTTTTGCATTGCTTCGCGGAGCGAGTCAAATATTGCTCCGAGTTATATTAATATACAATGAAGCAACCAAATTTACAGTCACTAAAAATTATTCTCTCGTTAAATACGAAAGAGCCGTTGAACTTTCCCAGTATATTTTCTCAGAACTGAGGTCATTAAACGCTTGACATGTGATAATTTAAATCGAATTATCTGCAATTTTATATATTAACATATGAGCTAAATTGATTTGCAGACAGGTACCAGAAAGGGTGTGGTTGCTAGGCGACTTAAACAAAATGTGATGGAAATCAACACCACAGTCGAAAACTGAATATGTAATCATGTGACACCTGTTTTTAGCCGTATGCATGTAAACTTGACAATCTTCTTCGATACTTGTTAAACAGTTCTCGGTGTTTTATTTCCATTAAACGTAAAAAAAATTAACAATTTTCATTTAAATTGTTAAATAAAATGCGTATAATACAATGTCATAACGGCACAATATTTTCAGATGCTATGTTTAATATTTAAAACATTACGAACCATTTCCATGAATTTAGATGAAATTTAAATGAAATATTTTTTTCTGATGGATTGGGCAGTTGTTATATCTGCGATATATATAATTTAATACGTCTTTCTATCAACGGCAATAAAATGGGAAAATTAAGTGAATTGCGTTACTTCTTTTCATACCTTCCATTACGAAAACTAACCGATTTAGGAAAAATCAATGTTCACCTGAAGTTTCTGATTACAACGCTAAAGTCAGCATCAACTTTGATACCTCCCATGCAAATTAAATAACTTAACAAAAGAGAGTCTTTCTGTTATTAAATTTGTACCTCCTTTATTGAGCACCATTCGATGAAAGGAGGCGATGCATTACATATCTTTTGATATTCCTCGTACATTTTCACGAATAGAAAAGTTAAACCACAACCCAACTGAATTTCGATATAAGTATACAGGGTGAATCATTTCTCTTGAATAATAAATAATATTTCTGTACTGCTTTCGGAACGACTTTTGATATTTTGCATATATTTAATTTTGAAACTTGATATATGATATAAATGTGTATCCACAATTTTCATTTTAAATTTTAAACTGATTTATAAGGTATCAAATTCAACATAGTGGTCTTATAAATAAGGACTGCATTTGTATTCCATGTAATAAAACACACTGTTCTTTTCTTATAGCATAGATCGTATCAGACAGGGAAAGAAAGTAATAAAATGGATTAGGAATATTTTACTTGACTCTAAGAACTCTTTGAAATTATGCGTTGTGCACCGAAACTAGTGTTGACCGAAACTTTTGTAAATTCAGTTAAAAAGTGGTCAAATTTTCGAAAAATTTAAAAAGTTTTAGGATGATTTTCCAATAAATACGAAACGTTATAGCGTATGAAACGTTAATAGCGAATAATTGAAAATATGTCATACCAGACAGAGCCACAAGCAATTTATATTTTTTTTGAGACAAATATATTTATTTATTAGTCTTCTATAAAGAAGAACCAAAGTACATTAAATATATTTTTGATACCAAAATACATTTAATACTTCTAAAGTTTAATATTTATAGTTTTACAAAATGCACTCTCGGTGACCCAAAGCACCGTACGAGACTAAAAATAAAACTTTTTTTTTTTTTTTTTTTTTTTTAAATCGACCTTGTTTTTTTGTGAGTTTGATTTTGTCGGTTGTTTGGTTTTTTGGGTCCAAAGTGAAGAGGATCCAAAAATGTATGACAGTCCAACAAAAACTTGTTTCCTAATTTTTGTCAATTTTGATAGTCAATATTACTTCCAGATTCGAAGAAATGGTACTGGATGAAGAATTAAGGTAATACAAAAAAAAGTGCGTGGAAATGCATTTTATATACTATGAAATTGAAAAAAAATACTATACCTCATTTGGCATTTTTCCACCAAAAATGAGGCATGCTGACAGGTTAAAACTGATTGGAAACCTTCGATAAAAAGCTCCAGAATGAGGACACCTTGTGAATTAAATAAACAGTGAATCAGACCATTTCGAACACCAAGAAAATGGTAACCATCGCCCTGAGTAACAAGTGGAATATTTTTTGCAAAAGTGAATAGAATTAGTGATTGATTCGCTACGTGAAACATATTCATTCAATTCGCTGTTATTATTATTAATCTGAATAACGAATATTTCTATATGTACCCACTGCAATATTCGCAAATACGCAATAAGTGAATCATCCTATTTCTTCCATGAACAAAAGATAAAAACGGCCGAAAATTGCATTAAGTATTGGCTTTTTCTGGCAGCGTTAGTTAACAGCGCCACACATCCAGTCAGCTTAAATGTTAATCGTTTAATTCTGATTCCATGTAGAAAATCAGGAAGAAAAGAAATAATAAATAAATAGGTCAAAGTACGAGCATGAGTCATAATTAAATTAATTTCTGCATATATTTTATATGGATGAATGATAGATATGAGTCAAATTAGAACTGCTATCATTATTTTGTCAATTTAAATATTTTTCCAAAATTATGTACGTGTAATTTTTTTTTCTGTAGTTCAACTGATTTAGAAATCATTCAACTAAATTTTTCATCTCTCTCCTCTTATTCGAATGTAATTCGAAACATGCCAGACATCACTGTTGTGGTTGTTGTGTCAACCTGATACTTAATATAGCATTATTGAAGTTTACAAAAATGTTGTTAATGAAATCTAAATATAGGTATATGGGTTTGTGAAGGCAAACAAATATTTGCCACATCTTACATCATACATTTTCCCCCACTTATTAAGTTGGAATGGTTCCAAACTCCGAAATGAGAAACAGTTAATTTGAGTAGCTATGTTGTTGAGGAGTTCCCTCTTTACGTTACGTTACAATTACAATTGTTTACGTAATTACCGTTTACCTTTAAACGTGGAGGAAGGCAATGAAAATAAATAATGTTTGGCTTAAAAAAGAGGGACAAACAACAACAAACGCCACATATGCTAAAGACTAAAAAACTGCAGACTCTCACGTTGACAGTTTTATTTTATTACAAATTTGGACATTTTTATTAAACTTAATTGAGGAATGTATTGGAAACGTCATCGTTATGAATTTAGATTGTGATACCGTTTATGATAATCGGAAATATAATATATATTTCATACAATTTGCTCGCAAATGATGACTACGATACATAATCTTAACAATTGTTATTTTCTTTAAATGCGATTTCAAAAAATCTTCGTCTGTTAATACGGACAGACAGATTTAAAAATTACATCCTGCCGCAAAATTACATTACTGCCGCAAAAATAATAACTTTTAAGCAAAACTTTAAAATCTTGTTTTTAAACAGTTTTGACTCAAATATTTCTTATTTTAAAACGAGCAAATAAGTACAATTATTTTTAATACAGCTCAGCAGAGGTTGTGATATTCTCAAAACACGAAAAGACTCTACATTTTCGTGAAGTGGGATCATATTCTCACAGAATAACAATAAAGAGGCTCTTGGAAATATATACGACAGGGAGCGTGCATGATAACGTTTTACAAAAACGATGGTTTAGCAAAAATAGCGCGTAGAAGATTCTGCAACATAGTACATCTTCCATACTTTTTTTATCAATCCACTAAACACAAACTTTTATTTTTGAGGTACCTCGTAAAAGAAACATCTGGGTACAATTAACGAAGGTTCTAGTTGAAACTTAGGTTCAACGAAGAAGTTAGTTCTAAAGAACTTAGGTTGCGCAGCAAATGTAGAGGATTGGGAAGAACTCAGGTTTTATATGGAATACGAAAATTAATGAGGGACTCCGTTTTACAAAATAGAAGAATAAGAGATTTTAACTTAAATTATAGGTTATTTGATTTACTTAGGGTTGGGGGTAGCTGGCGTTGTGTGGTACAGCTCGCGGTTGACGGAAAAAATGAGCGAGCTAATCTCTGGTTTCAAACACGTGATCTCCGTGCCCCCTGAGTTGCCACCCGTGCGTAACGAAATAGGGGATTTTACAATTACAAAGCTGGTTGAAGCCTTTACACTAACCCGCAAACAGTTAATGTTTACAAACTATGCCAACTACTTACAATTGACAGAATTTGGGTTATTTAATTCAATGTAATCCAATATAGTTAACTCATTATAGTTAATTCATTCAATTCAGTGCAACTCAATAAAATTGAATGGAAATCAAAGTAATTCAATAGGTTCAACACAAAAAAAAAAAAAATCATTCAAGGTATACGTTTTGAAAGATTGCTTTGCATATTCTCTCAAAAAGTATCGGAAAGTGTTTAATAAAAGAGAAAATATTTATTATTCACTCAAATCTGCTACATCGCCTTCAATGTAGGCTCCTACACTTATGCCAATGAAAAAGCATCAATCATCGAAACACTTTTCTAACGCACTTTTCGGAAAATACTTCAGTTCACGCAATGAATTCCTGTTATGTTTTTCATTGGCGGAAAATGGGAGTGTCGATGTGGTAGTTTGAGTTTCGGAAAGGCCAAAAAGTCAGCCGAAAACTATCAAGTGAATTCGGCGATAGTTCGGATATATTTGTCATATTTTTAGCCAGAAATTTGTTCACAATGATAGTCTTGTGAAATGGTACGTTATCGATGTGCAAAACTCATGAATTTAGTCCTTCAGACACCGCATAATGAGCACATAACATTCCTTATTTGTCATCTAACTTCCTGGCATGAATTCAGAGTGCATAGTGATAATCAAAGAAAATAGTCGACACTTATTACCAATTATAGGTATAATACGTTTTGGAACTGATTCACCCTAGCTTATCTTAAGGAGTTTTTGAAGAAGATTCACGTCGTCTGAAACTAGTTGAGCATCAATGATTTTTGCATCCAGACAGCCCTGTAAAATGGTAACAACCAGTGCGTGAGTCACAGTCATTTTAGTAGTCACTTGCTTCATTTTATCGATGTTAAGTTCAATTGAAGAAGCTGATGGACAAGGCAAATCTTCCACCACATCTGGTTCGCTTTTGAATGCACTGTACCGCTCATACGCACGTGTTTTTCTTCTGTAGCACTTTCAACGATTCGGCACGCGAAATTTTACTTGAGATACAGAATCTTAAACAAATTCTTTATTCGGACTTTTTACCCAAAGTTAGCAAAAATGTAAAAATTCCAAACCATACTTGAAATAACCTGACGCAGTCGAACATTGTCCAAATTAATAAGAAATAGCGCTCAAACGACGTGCTAGAGGACAGTTATGCTAATTTAGCGACAAAAAATAATTTTGACGATCTCTTTTTGCATCATTTTTAAATTATAAATTTCCGGCACTTTTTTTAAGGAATGTGGGCATGATTTCTGAATAATATTAAAAAAAAATAGGTTTTTCTCCCGAGAAAAATTAGATAAGCTGTTATTACATATGAAAAGAAAACGTTTTGAAGTGTCCTCTCATCTGACTATGAATCGATACATCTTCTGTGGCGACGTATAGAAGTGCACAATTAACAAAGAAAACTTAGCTTGCAATTACAGGACTACGTACAGACTTTTACCTATGAAAATGCCATTGTAATTATGATTTGTTGCAATTTTCTTGGGATTACGACATTCGGATAAAAATGACAACTCATTACAAGCAAAAAAGCAACAAATATAAAAAAGGAAGGTGAAAGGTTGAAGAAATGGAGAAAAACAGCCTCATTTAAAAATTATATTTGTTTCACCTGAATGTTGTTTTCTTTTCTCCATTAATATGCTCTTTGTAATTTCAGAAGCTTTACTGCGTAAAGAAAATATTACTTTTCGTCCTCACATCAGTGCATCTGGCAACGTAAAATAACAATAGCGATGCCAACATCGACAGCTGCACCAACAATTGCAGTGGCTCAAAAGAAAAGAGCAACAGCTGCATAAAGAGGCTCAAAATGAATGAAATGCCTTAAGAAAAGATAACAGCAAAGGGTGATGGTTGACGAAGGTGATGTTCTCTGATGCGCAACAGCATCTGAGAAGATGTGAACAATGACATTCCATCTTCGAAAGACTGTGAATAAATGGATGCAAGCTGTTGTGTCACTGTATGCCACAATGAAATAATAAACAGAAGTGCACGGAAATCAGTGAAAGCTGGCAGATGTTGCGGCGTCCCATGACTAGGGTGATCAGTTATCGTGTTTTTGGGATAATTGAAAATTTGCGAAAAGTGCTGTTCCTAATTTTTTTACAATTCTATTCAAATAATTTGGTACCAATAAATTAGAGTCTGGGATTAAATAACTAAAAACCACGGTAATCCTAATATTCTATGAACAACGCAATCTGAATTGCTCACACGTACATATTTCTAACATATAAATAAAATACTATGCAAGAACTGCAAATCTGAGACCCATGTTGTCCATAATAAAGGAAAATAATAATCTGGATGTAGTCTTGTGAATGCCCATTCAAATAACCCAGCAAATCTTAGTGCGGGCAGAAGAAGGGGCTGTGATACTATGTAGCAATTTTTCTCACAATATCCTGCTCCTTACAATTGACAAATGAAAAGGAAGCTGTCAGTTTATTATGAAAGGCAAAGTTGTTTCTGATACACCCATTTATCTGGTATTCATTACATTAGCCAGCAGGTTCCAATAGCGAAACAAATTTGGCTAAAAAGAAAAACTTTTATCACACAAGCATTAAATCCACTTATTGAAAAATTCGTCTTTTTTGGGATTCTTTTAATATTCTAAATACTTATTAGAAGGTTAGCAGAAAGAAAACAACATACGCTAGTAATCGTTATACGCAGAAAGGTAAGTTATCATGGACATTGCAGTCAATGATGTTGGGCATATAATCTTCGTTCCCAGCACTTTTTTCACTCCAATCCTGCTATGCGTCTTTTAAATAATAAATGGAGTACGTTGTTTTTAGACATTTAAAACCAATGCACAGGTTTGGATATTTTGTAAAAACATGGAAGGAAAATTTAATTGGGAAACTTTTTCAAATTCGTAAATGGTAATTCATGAGACGGCCAAGTGAAACTGCTAAGCAAGAGCACAACATTTTTGCCAAAATTTATACCGAAGGTGGCGGCTACGGTCAGGTATGGCAACGTCAAACCTCCTTGCCTTAATTTAATTAATATATGGAATTGATATGGAGTAAATCAGTCACATAATATAATCAAACATAATTGTTATTAAATTAACATGGTCTTTAATAAAGACCTGCTATTCTTGGTATAATAAATATGTGTGTGTATTATTAATCTGGAGCGATACAGAAGCATAAACGAACAACAATTCAAAGTTTACACTTTTCTGTAAGTGGAATGTGGAATACTTATATCTCTTATATAGAATTCGTAGAAACATCCAAAACTTATCATTTTTTGAGAATAACAAGAGAAATCATATGAAAGTATTGAAAATTCTGATGCCAAGCTTAAGTAAATTAATACTATAATTTATTACCAGCAAGATTATAACGCATTTTGTTAAAAAAAAAAATAAAATTAATCACCCTAATTCTTAACCCAACAGATAGAGTGTGAAGTGAAAAAGATTTCTCGGCGGAGCAGAGTTATCTTCAGGAAAGTATAATTAAAAGAAAGGTGCAATTTGCAGCACTTACCGTATGATAAATCAACATGAACTCTTTTCCTCCCTGTACTTGATGTCCTTTGTATTCTGTGCTAGAGAGAGCAACTCTTCATTTTATTGTTTTTCTGTCTAGAAGTGACAAAATGCACTCAACGGAAATGTGAAACAACATAAAACGCAAAAAAGAAAAATATAAAATGTAGAAAGCAGAGGGGAGCAATTGTTATGTTGCAACAACAATGAAGGCGATGAATGGCAACAAAAACGGCATCGGATACAACAACAGGGAGCCACAATAAACTCAGTGAGAACTTATTACAAAGAAAAACTAAAATTGTCAGGAAACAATGGAAACAAATACAAAAAAATTGTGATTAAAGAAATGACAATGGGCCAGGTACCATTATATTGAAAAGGAATAGCAAAGATGTGCAAATCATGTTCTGCTAAGAATATTTTTTGAAATTATTTTGAAAACAATGTGGTGCACAGTGATATGAGCTATAATTTGCGAAAAACCGGTATCACTCATACGCCACATTGCAATATTCGTATAATGAATGTGGACCGGGGTGAAATACATATCGGGTTGTTCAGAAAGTTCGTTCGGTTTCTAAAAGAAATGTATTTACAAATTTGTATACAAGAAAACAAATATTTTAATCTATTATATAATCTCCCCTTTTTTTTAATAACTTTTTCCCACCTCTTTGCGATCTTTTTAGTTCCTCTCTCATAAAACTCGCTTGATTTTTCTGAAAAAAAAACGTTTAATTCGGTTTTTCTCTTCCTCGTCGTAATGGAAATTCAAATCCCTCAAGCGGTTGCTCAGACTGCGAAATAGGTGATAGTCGGACATCTGGCTAATTCGGTTTATGAGGTAAAACTTCACACCCAAACTCTGATAGTTTCTGACGGGTCCGCAGGGCAAGCGTTGATGGAAGATGACGTGTCTCGGATTGATGAGCCTCTGCCGTTTTTCTTCCAATGGCGCTTTCAATTTTGATTTGTTGGGAGAAGTTAAAAAAGATTACACTCTTAACGTCCCATCGAATCGACAACATTACCTTCCTGTGGTGAGAGCCCGCTTTAGAGGTGGAGTGAGTGTTTTCATTTGGTTTCCCCCATGATCTTTTCCATGTTACATTGTTGTAGACTATCCACTGTGATGAAGTTCTTCAGAAATGGTGTTCTCTTATTTCTTATCTTTAGGTTGTCGCAGACGTCAACGCTATTCAAGCGGTTGGCTTCGGTGAGAGAGTGAGGTAACCGCACATCGGGATTGCTTACAAGTCCAAGCTCTATTATGACCCAGTGAACGATTGAGACAGATTTTTTGTTTATTTCAGCTGTTGCACTGGTATTAACAATAATTAAACCTACCACCTCCTTGAAAAAAATCTCTTTTGGTCGTACTGATCTGGGAGCGTCCGTTACGGAGAAGTCGACCGTAGAAAATTTTTTAGACCATTTTGGCAAGTTCTCTCATTTGGTCCGTTAAACAGACTTTATTTTTCGGCTGGCTTCAGCTGACGTTTTTCTTTTTTGGAAATAATACAGCATAATATGCGTAAAATGGTGTTTTGCTCTTATTTTTTCCAATTTTTAACACTTTACACTTTAACACTATAACCATTCACAACTAGAACGAAACCACAAGTAAACAATAGTAAATAGTTAAGAGAAGGGGTGAAAGGAAATTACGATAGTGTTTGGAGGAACTCTACTTCATGTGAAATGACGTATGGTGAACTAACGAATTGACCAAACAAACTATCCGAACAACCCGATAAAATAGTATCCAAAATGAATTTCTATACACACATGACAAAGCATTTGTTGCTAGTTTCTGTGCGTCTATAATTAATACTCAAAGCTCATAAATGCTTTTGAAGTATTTACGTGTACATTTCTATCGGCGAAAGTCGACATTGATGTGAAAAATAACTCCTTTCCCGTGTTCATTCATTCACTTCTATTAATTTTGTTAATCTAATTTGAAATCCAATTTTTTAAATATCGCGGAGCAGTAATTTTGAACTTGGATGAATTTCCATGAAATGAATAAAGTTGCCAAGAGCTATAATATATAGTTGTGATGTAAAATACATAAAATGATGTTCAGTAATTGGCATTCGGTCGTTGTTTAAATAAAAATATCAGCTACAGAAGAACTATCAAACATAGTTCAAAACAGTAAAACAAATTATCTGTATCAAAAAACTATTCACAGTGACATACGAGTGTATGGCAATTTTGCTGTCGATAAGGTACGTATTGCACGTACAGAAAGCTTTCAAAGTCTTTTGTTTCGGAGTTTTAGATTACGAAGTCGACGTGTAATCTAGATATAGTTGTGAGTTTAAACTATTCTAAAATAGCCGCCTGGTAACATTTTTGTAAAAGTTCTTCAGGACTGAAAATCCATTTTTCAGTTCCAAAGTAAAGTCGAATAAAACACACATAAACCTACGATTTCCATAAAACTTGTGTTTAATTATAATCCTTGGACCTAACCATAATATGCGAAATACAATATCATCTTTTTGAGGTAGTTTTTGACCACCTTTTCGCACATTTCGGGCAGTATCTCGGCGATAACTTTATAAATGTTGGTTTTCAATTGTTCAAATTTGGAATTTGGAATTATTCCGACACAGTTTTTGACGTAGCCCTACAAAAAAGTCATACGGCGTCAAATCGCATAATCCAAAATCGGTCATATTGTGTGACTCGTGGCTCCGTCTTGTTGGAACCACATATCATCCAGTTCATATCTTTCAATTGGCTTCGCTAACAGAAGCAATATTTTCGGCAGTGCGTACATTGCATTGCTTTATAATCTTGGCAATCCTTGGCACAGTAGCTCGATTATGATGCCCATAATCACCCGTAATGCACGAAAAGTGTTCACGTTTGAATCACCACTTTTGTAATAAGTTTTAACTATTTTTAAGCGCTCTTTGTTTGTTAGACGATCCATATTGGCAAATGACGAACCATTCACTAAGTAAATGACAGGTATTTAACAGTTGATAGCTTTGCCAGACGGGCGGTTTTTAAATCACTAATTGGATAACTCTATACTTCTATCATTAAGAGAGCTACAGAGGAGTTCGTATCATTATTTGAAAATATCCTGAATGTAGAATTGCATTTGAGAACTAGGCTAGCTGCGTAATAGCTTTACTATCCAAAATTCTGATTTGTATCTCGAAAACTAGAGACGACAACGAAATTAAAACAAAATAAGGTCTCTCTCTCTCTCTTTTTAGAGTAGAAGAAAATTTTACACTTTGAAGCCAAATATTGTAGTAATTTTTCTAAAACCAAAGTATTGGAAATTTGAAGAATGTCGGACGAAATAACTTACGATTCTGAGAATTTAATATGGTTTTGAAAGAGGCACTAAGGATATCAGTATGAATGGGAGCATACATCGGACAGCATTTTTAGTATAAAAACTTTCCCTTTATACGTTATGTTTAAGAAAGCATTTGATACGTGCAATAATAGATATTTTAGGAGTCTAAAGACATTTCTCAAAATATGTGGATGACAGTTTTAGATTTTAAATTTTGTTTCTCACAAACCAGCAAATTATAAGCTAAATTTCTTTTGAGTAGATTCAAAGCGATCAGATAATTCATACCCTTTATTTGGTTATGTTAAATCTATTCAAATTTTGCACTTGTATTAAAAACCCATATTCTTATTGTAGTACATCGGTTATAATGTAAACTGTAAAGAGCCAGTTTGCATGACAATATCTTTTCACTTCTGCTAATTATTATCAACAAAATTGTATAAATTCGGGAAGAAGAATGTGGTTTCGGTGTACCAAGTTTTTAAAATATTCTTAAAGATATACGGCAGTTACCTAACTAACAGCCAGACAAACGAGCACAATTCAGTTGATTTACAAATTTGTGAAATATATTTGCTGAAAATATGCTTTGAATATTTCCTTCCATATCAAATTGCATATGCAGTCAATCCATATAAACTCTGGAGGCAAACCAAGTTAAATTTCGTATGTGAGGTGTCACTAACGGCTTTACATTTGCATTATTAGAACTTAGCTCACTAAAATCACAATCATTACGACTGAAAAAAAAAAATGACATTAGGAATGTATGGTCTGAATTTTTGTAGGGGGTGACAGGACGGGCGTGTTTTACTTTTTAGTTTCCCAAAGTGTTACACAAAAAAATATGTCAGTTTAATGAACAAATATCTATATTACTAAAACCTACCAATTAGAAATTGAAGAGGAAAGATTGAGTTGCGCAAAATCACCTTCAGAGGATGTGTGGCGATGTGCCTCGTTTTCAATCTAAGACCTGGCTCCGCAAAAGTTTAACATAAAACACATTTGATTAAATTTAATGCAGTTCGGACATTGCGGTAAGAGGAACCAGAATGGTCGTTGTTTATTGATTGATTCTCAAATTTTGACGAGTATTATGAACCAAAATGATGGACCGAAATTTAAGTAACTGAACGAATTTCAGAAAATCTATCAATTTGTATGGAAAGTATTGGAATATGGTTCCATATAGCTCAATCAACTCTATTTACAATCTTCGGTTATGGCGAAATATTAGACTGAGCTAGGTTTTAAGAAGTTTCGTAGACATTTACGCCATTACCATTTCAAATAGATAGCCATTCAAATGGACATCGCTCAATCAATTTAAGTTATGGTACAAATTTGGCCGAGGAATACTTTATAATTTAATTGGTTTCTTCTGGGGGTTGATGTGTCAAATTATATGTAAACATACACCTAAAACCACATGACAATAACAGAAAAAAATGTTTTTATTGCAAAGTTATTGTTCATACGAATGTGAATATATTTACGAATCGGTCAAATTCATTAATCCGACTGGCTTACATGGCAACTCCAGTGAAATAAAATTGGCTAGCGTCGGAATAAGAATCAGTTAATATTAAAAACATTGAGTTGAAGTTGAACAATGTCGTTCGGTGGCTGAGTTTCTATTGATTTCTTGTTTTCCATGTCACTTCAAACAATGTAGAATTTTTAACTGTATTGGGAATCAGAAATTATTGCAGTCTTAGTTGCTCTATATGGAAGTAAAGTATATAATACAGTAACAGTATACGAGTATAATATACTAGGAAGTGCCCTCTACTTCGTTCGCGTGATTTCACTATTTAAAAAAAAAAATCAGAAGTTAAATATTTCTGCATTTTTTTTTTTTTTTTTGCTAGTTTTGCGGTTCTAACTTCAACGGTTTAATGATAATGATCTACCAATCCGATTAGGCTCCAAGTAATTCATATTCCGGACAATATGACTTAATCTATCAATGTTTGTCCTACTTATTTCTTGTTCGAATTCAAAAGTTTACATTTTCAGGATGTTCCATGATAGACTGCATGGCTCCACGCGGCTGTACAATTTATGCCCCTTTCTTTCATGTTTACATCTCAAATGAATTGTTTTGAAAATATTTCCAAACATTGCGCTGGTACGACATAAGAGGAATGCACTAATGGTTTTAGTTTCAGTAATTTGTTATGGGACGGCTCCATTTTCGACCCCTTTATTCCCCGTTTTACACCTAACAGCAAGCATTTTCTAAAATTTATCTTCGTCGCTCACATGTCTTCATAGAGAAATCATTTCTAATTTTGTGGCTTTAACTTCCGCTCTTTGTTGCAGCTGTCTGTTTCAACTATTTACGTTACTATGTATTATGCCATTATGCCAGGGAAATGGATAATCCAGTTTTTATCTCTCATCGTGTGCTGTGGATTACAGTACCACTTTAATACGCACTTATTCCTATTTCATCACTATCCCTAGAATACATTATAAAAATTTGTATCCATATTCCACTTCCATATTAGACGTAAGAAGAGATTTTAAAAAATGCAAACTTTTAGATGAGCAAAACAAGAACAATTTGAAAACTTTCTCCTTATTGCGCGTCTACCCATAAGAGGAATATGGAAAACAATTTCTGTGAGTCTATCTTTAGCCATTTCAGCTGATGGTCGTATTGGATTTGACACTTTTTACCCTGTGTTCTCTGTACTCTGGAAGAACAATATGGAAATCTGTTTTCGTAATGCTAGATCAGTTTGAGCTTGGTAATAACAGCAGATTTGTCCATTTTCATTCCTGTCCGTCTTATCCTAAAAGGATGCATTTTGAACAATTCCTTTTTATTGCATTTTTGCCTCCATCTCCAATCGCATGAGCTGGTCGAAGGTACCAGAATTGCCCCTTTTTATCCTATTTTTACCCCTAAAAGTTTATTTATTCTGAGAGGGCAGTACGGACACCAATTTCCATGATCCTATCTCTAGTCGTTTGATCTGGGCGATGCTACTAGATTTATCCATTTTTACCCCGTTTTTACATCTAAAAGAACGAATTTTCAAAAATCCCTTCACATTTCTCACCAACTCTGTAAGGGTATGGCTTTACTCGTTTGACAAGGGCGATGAACACTCAGATGAACGATGGGAGAATCAAAAATTGGCTGAAAAAAACTTTTTTAGAAGCTTTTGAGTAGATTCTTAGCGTACATTCCTAGCCCTAAATTTCGTACATCCGATTTAATCTAAAACAATATTTTCTTGATAGGAACGTCTAATGAGTGGTATGCTGTGAATTTGGAGTAAATATTTTGTTATCTAACACCTTATAGTTGAAAATGTCCGTATATATAGACATTTGGAGCTCATATTACACCGAGCTGTACGAACTTCCAACAATAAAATTTCGCCGCTTGTTTCAGTTTAAATCAGCCCCCTACAGCACAGTCGAAGCTCGAATTTGTCCTGGCTATCTTGCTGTATGCGTCTCATTCGGATCTGCGCTAAATCTGTGCGAAATGTTTGTTTGAAATTCCTTTGCATGAGAACGTTACACATATGCGTGTATGCGTCTTTGTCGTCATCAGTTGACAACATTCGTTGATTGATGTGATTGTGTCGGCACAAGGATAATTTATGCATATGAAAACAATAACATAACTACTGGGCACACAGACTAACAGAAGCTATACATTGACATTAACATGTGAATAACACAGATCTCACCCTACTTCATATGTGTTTATCAGGGTATGAATATTTCCGCAAGCCTTTAACAATAACATGTGGGCCTGAGTGTAGTGATAGGTGGCGCACATCTAATCGTATCTATTGTTTTGTCAGCAGACGTTAAATCGTTCATATGGCTACGGTTGCGAAAGACGTTGATGTTGATGTTGACTGACCGTTGCTATGATGTGTAGGTGGAACCATCTGTTCAGAAAGAAGTGAGAGAAATAAAAAGACAACACAAATGAAGGCTTTAACAATTCAAATCATTGGTTTCCTTCCTACGATCGTATACAATAGCTACAGATTCCAAAAAGCACACCTACTAAAACATTAAAAGGCTAAGCTTGCGATCTGATTTCCATCGAAAACATTGTGGTGCGCCCAATAGCAAAGGGACATTGGAACAATGTAAATTTCTATTGAAACATAAAATTGGAATAAAATGTCTTGAGTATTCACATACACAGACAACAAATTAACAGACCAGTTGGTTATATGCTTGTCTCTTCTTCATTCGCATAAACAAATTAATACGCTGGTATTTAAATATATAAAAGTATTTCAATGGTACAGGAGAGTTTACGCTAAGAAGCGTTTATGAAAATCTTAGGCAATTTTGATTGCTTAATATTGCATACGATTTCTAATATGTATGCCAAGTACGTCTATTCTGTTCAGAAAAATCAGACACAACAAGAGCAAATTTCAGCTGTAAGGTATAGTAAAAAGGAATCCATTATTTTTCTAATAGATGGATTTAGTAATCAGTTTAAGTGTGATCGAGTTATACTAGTTGGAGTTGGAATAGTAAGATTTCATACTTAAAAAAGTTCTCAGAGCGTCTTCTGATAACTTGACACATTGTCCAGGATGGACACCAGCAAAGAGAAAATTAGCCAAAATCAAAAAGTCTTTATGGTCCTGATTCTGTAATAGACAATTAATCGCATTGTTGGTTTCTTTGAATCTGTTCCTGTAATTTTGATCTCAAAAGAGCATCACGCCCTGGAAGGCTTTGACAGTCTATTCTGGCAGAACCTTTCAAATTTCTTGTGTGTTGTTCAGTCACACAACTCAAATCATCATGTCAAGACACTCCACTTACAGCACGTACAAATAATAAACATTTCTTATCAAAAGCAGTGCTCATTATTCCAAGCTTTGCGCCCATTTTACGGCATACACTGTTCGCCCTCAAAATCAATTCTCAACGGTTGGTAGTCTCATTCGAGACGACCGATTCGGTAAATCATCAGCCAGTACTTTTAACCATAGATAATGCCGTTAGTGTGCTGATTTTGTTTTGAAGATTTTGAAAGTGGACCCGAATTTTGTGCGAAAATTCATCTTTAATTCAACGGCTGCAGACCAATGATCCAAACTAAACCATATAGATGTGGGCGATATGTTTACCCACTACCCCAAAGTCAACACTACCCCTCGTATCCATGCCATCGTGCAAAGCCGCCGTTGGTATGAACGATGTTATTTTACATACATAATGGCACGCATGGATTCTTTCCTTAATACCCCATATACGATTAGATTTATTTCATTTCAACATTTAACGCCTCTTGATTATTTCTTGTGGGGTTATGTCAAGTCGTTGACATGAATTATTTATAGATTTAGCTATTAATTTGAACAATTTTTCTCACTAAAGCGTTTAAGCATGCAATCACTATCAAAAACTTCTCAATCAACCACGAAATATTGTATCCTTTTGGAACAATTTTTGCTACTTTTTAGAATTTTTTTGTTTTTAGATTAATGTTGATTCAATCGAATTTAAAATTGCTGAATCAAACTTAATCACTTTTGATTGGTTGGACCAACTTAGATCAGCTAAATTTGACTTCGATCTGTTGAGTTCAGCATCGGTTGATTCAACCCGGTTTCGGCAGGCTAAATCGGACTTCAGTCAGATGAATTCGGTTGGGTGAAAGTGACTTTATGTTGATTGAAGTCAACTTCGGTTGGCTAAAACCTTTTGCGTTCAAATGAATCCTATTTCGGTGGATTGAACATAACCTTGGTTACTTAAACCCGATTCTGGTTTCGATTTATTAAATCCGATTCAGGTTTCGGTTTATTGAACCCAATGCCGGATAATTTAATTGAACTTTGGTTTGTTTATTTCAAATTTGTTCTGTTGAAACCATCTTTGGTTGGATAAAACGGACTGCTGTTTGTCACATGAAGCAATTATTCTTTTCGTTAATACTATAGCATTTGGATACCGCTAGTCGGCATAGTAGATTCGAACGTATATATAAGTTATGCAGTTAGCTAAATTGTTAACGCAATCCCAGTCTGCAGAAATCAACCGAATATGCCGGCGAACCCAAATCACCGACTCGACTCTGAGTTACCGACACAAAAGAAGTCGGATTACTTCTTTACAAACCCCAACTGCTTATTAGCCTGAATCAAACAATATTTGACACATCCCTAAATGAAATTATGAATCTGAATTACCAACAAAGCCAAAATATCGATGTTCTTGATTGCGAGTAAGATCCTAACCCGCTCATTATCAGTTTTAGGAAATAATCCGAAGTTGCCTGCCATTTTTAAGTACTAATTTGCTCAACTCATATTAGCCGCCAACCCTTCCTTATTTATTTGCCAATCATTACGAATTGCACAATAATGGACTGCTTCAATTAAGTCAAATTGCTTGGTTTCAATTTGCCCGACCTTTTGCTTGACTTTAGCCCATAAAAAAAGTCTGGTGCAGTCAGGTCAGATGACTATGGGGGCTAGCGAAAAGTGGAGTTTCTGGACATTAATTTGTTTACAAATTTTCGTTGGATCTCCACCATAATAGGTCTGGCTATGTGTGCTGTTACTCCATTTTGCTGGAAGTAAATGAAACGGATATGTCTTCGGCACAGTTCTGGATAAAAAATCCTTCAACATTATTAAATAAAGGTCCCGATTGACATTGACATTGTGTTTGTAGAACGATTCGTGCGCCATCCTGTATTTTGAGTTGTAAGGCATATGTTTTTGCAACAAAATAAATTCGAGGTTTTCAATTGAAATCGATCCTGGTCCTTTAGCTTCCCTGAATACACTACAAATCTTGGTTTTGCTGGAACAACTTTTTTTCTTTGATTATAATGCTACAAAAATATGATATTTTATTGCTCTTTGATTAGATGCGTTTTTTTATTCAATAAATCATTAAATATACTTTTATGTACATTTAAAATAACTTCTTATCATATTAATAGTTGCCAATTTTATGTAAGAAGCAAAAACTCACGTTCCTTTGAAAAAACGGAAAAGTCAAAACTTTCTACATTCTATAGATCGCCAGTCTGCGCGATTTTTTCATACAAAAACTATTTTTTCGACTGATCAGTTGTTTGTTAACTATACAATTCTAGCCCAACATATTGAAATGAAATATTTCAGAGTAATTACGTGTAAATCTTCACTAAGGCAACAGTTAAAAAAAAGGAAGGGAATAGAAAAAATATATGGTAAAAAGAGGAGTTCCTGTTAAGTTATTATAAATTATATATGCGAATTTCATTTTTTTCTCGCTGACTGCATGTGTGGTTTCAAGTGGCTTCAAAACCACCGGTCTGGCAATATTCGCACCTGTTAAACACCTGTCATCTGAAGTGTTATTCATTTAGTGAAAGGTTTGCTATTTACGAATATGTCTCGTTTAACAGCCGAAGGTTGCGTAAAAATAGTTAAAACTTACTAAAAAAAGTGATGATTTAAACATGGGCTTTCAATAGAACAAATTTTTCTTTAACGATGAGGCTCATTTCTTTCTCGGTGGATGCATGCACAAGCAAATTTGTCGCATATGGGGTTCGAAGAACCTAGAAATGATTGTGGAAAAGCCACTGCATCCGCAAGAAGTGACTGTTTGGTGCACATTATTTCATTGGGTCGTTTTTTTCCGAAACTACCTCAAGAGGATCCTCTTCTGCAAGCAATTCAGATGCGGTCATTTAAATGATATTGTATTTCGTACAGAATGGCAACGTCCAATCATTATAACGAAATAAAAGCTTCATCGAAATCACAACTTTATGTATGTTTCTTTTTTTTTAACTTTACTTGAAAACGGAAAATGGATGACCCTTTATTTAAAATTTTAGACATCTGATCATAATCTGCGGTTTAATGACGATTCTCGAAGGAAGAGACTTTCCACTTACAGATATAGGTGGTTGTGTCGGAGTAGTGATACGTAGCAATATGCCCTATTTTGGTAAATAATAACGGAAGTTCAATCAAACAGTGACAGGCTTGTGCTCCCAATGGATGTTTTATGTAGGTCGATTGAAGTCGTAGCCCTGTAGTCATACAGTTGTAATCCTTAATAAAAGATATTCTTATTACGTACTGGAGATCGCCACGAAAGTTCGGTTTCATTTTGGTTTTGCCCTCGTGATTTAGTTAACAGAATTTTGATTCATACTTAAAATTTCATATTTAGATTCGATACTTACGTGAATCATATAATAAATATTCTAATTCGGTTTCCTTTACCTTTTTTTCTGAATTTTATATGCTGGGACTATCAGAATCTTTCCCAACTGTTTTAAAATTTAGTTTTTTTTTTAATTGGAAAATTCCATATGGGGAACAAACTAAACATTTCATTTCATAGCTTCGGTTTAGATGTTTGTAACAGAAACAAAATGTAATACAATTTTTGATTCGATTATAGGAGTGAGAATTTAAATTGTACATAACTTCGATTCTGACACTAAAAACTGAAACATTTCAAAACTGTTTATGAATATGATTTTGTTTCAGTGACGGTCCCTGTCACAGACAATTAAATGCGTGAACGACTGTTGAAAACAAATGCATGATCTGATTAATGTCGTCATTAGAATATATCGAATTAAAATTTGTATGGTGCTCTTGGAATATTATAAAATTTGCGCATGCACGAAATATTTTCCAAACAAGTAAGCTTTCATCGTTGGGAAATGTAAAACAATAATCTGACAATCGTGCTAAATTATTCGAAACTCAGCAATGTTTTTCGTGGCTTATTTTAATTTTTTAACTAGAATTTAAACTCATATAGATTTAATTTTAGTCATTAAGTAAATGCTATTCTTAAATTAAAAATTAAGAAATTTAATCGTGAACCTAAAAAAGTAATTGCATTGGACTTGAAGGACATTGTAGGCGATTTCGACTATAATTTCTTATCACGTCAACATTGTATTCTCCTTAGTTGGACAGAAATTGAGCGTAATAATAATAATCTACAGAAATAAAGCATAACATTCTTCCAAGTTTCATTATTTATAATAAAATAGTATCTTCGAGTAACTGAACGTGGAGCGATAATTAGTGCGTGCAATACTGCTATCATGCATATGGTGGTGGGTGATTGAACAGCGGTCATTTGAATGTGAATATTCAATCAAGCTATAGACAAACCTAGTAAATGCTCTCCAAACATATGTTCAGAATCATCATTAAGCAGTAAGTTGTGTTCAGTGAGTCTAAAAACAAAATTCGTGGAAGCTCACTGAATGTGAGAAAACGCGTTCATTAAAATTAATTGTTCTTTTTTTATTTTCCCGGAAAACTTTATTTAACTTTATTTACTTGAAGTCTAAGTAATTCCACATAATCTTCGTACGTTATTTAGGAGTTAATCTCATTTAGAAATTTTGACAATGTAATCGTTTACAATTGTGCCCCTGCAATGATCTGTATGAAATTTGCTGTTGTGCTTTTTATATTGCGAAAAATAGGTTAAATTAACGTCTTCACATACATCAAATAAGGTCTTGACATCACAAAAATCACTGAAACTATACCTAACAATTCTGTCACAAAATCACAGGTCACAGAGACAAACTATAGGCTTGACCTTTTCGCAGTTATTGTGTGAAACCGAGTGGACTGCGGCATTGTTGGTCCTGCATAAGTAAAATCAATTAAATTATTGACTTATTTGCATGTGCTTTTGGCTGACATTTCACTTGTATCAACATACATGCACAGATGCATACTTGCAGCAATCAGTTATATTGTTGCTGTTGCTGAACTAATCATGTGACTTCATTACTACATTCATCAAAGCAACAAAAGTCCCAGAATATAATGTAGAACTAAGTAGTCAACAACAAGAACACAAAATAAAATACGATATTTATTATAACAGCCCGAAAGAATTTGAATAAGTGAGACCGAAAAAATACAACAAATTTCAGTAAATCCGTCCAATGCGAGCAGTAATTTTATTCGTATTTGTGTAACTACATTTACGAAGTTCCGGGACACAGTCCCAATTTCTTTTTAATTAAAACTACAAGACAAAAAAAAAAAAAATAAATAAGTAACTTAAAATTATTTCCTTACTTAATAGACTAATTATGCGACAAAATCCGACAATCTTGCAAAAAAGTAAGCTGTTAAGTGAACAGAACAACGTAGAGAGTACGATACAGCCATGTTTAAAAAATGAGCAATCGAAAAATTGCTGCTTAATATGTTTATTAACGAGATGTAGCGGTGGACGGGTTTTGATAGCAATGATGCTTTTGATTTTTATTGGAATTACATCTTTTGGCAACACATCTTTTGTGGATGTCGGCTGTACATGAAGTTAGAAAATGTAAAACAGCACACAAAAGTGCTTATACTTGCGAATTATATTGCTCTTATTTTATGGTCTTTCTCCAAAATTATGTTCTACTTTAAAGAAAACATCCTTTGGACCAGCCAGTTAAATTGTTTTTCGTTACACGCCATAGATTTTACACAGACTGGATGTAAAATTTTTGTCGCGAGTTATAGTTATGGCCATATGAAGCCCTCCGCTTTAAAATCACAGAATAGCCATTGATTTGTATTAAATCAGATAAAAATAATTCGCAGGGCAAAGTTTACAAAATGTTTGAATTAAGTATAATCGAATGAAAATTTTAAATCTAGGAATATAAGGGTTGTAATAGATAATTCGGATGGCAGTCTCCAGATGGCGTGTGGTTATCCGCTTTATTTTTTCACATTTCAATATACATTATAATGCAGTACAATTTATAAACTTGCAGTCTGCGAATTGCAGATTACAGGGGGTAAATTTGTGTAGGAGATATCAGAGTGGGAGTGACAGTGCGATCTATTTTCATTTCATTCCTGTAACTAAATTTATTAAGCGCATGTTGTGCAGAATTTGACTGATTTCAGTGCAACTGCTTGAAAGGTGTACAGCTATATGGCTTAGATTGATTTTGCGAATGGTACAAGAATGGGCGAGGGAATTTGGTCAGATTTTCTGAAGCTTTTATGGAGAATTATAAGTCAATGGTAGGATAGAAATCTTGGCTACTGCACTACTATTTAAAAATTGCACAGGAAAAATTGAATTTCGGAAAATGAGACAATGCGATCCACCCCTACTGTAAGATTTTAGCAAAGGCCCACCGTGTATCAAAATCATCTAATTTTAACGTACCTGCACAACAGAAATTAACATAGGCAAAAATGGGTTAAAATTATCATTTGTATAATACGAGAGCCGACCTGACATATAGATGGTACAAGAATGTTTTAAATTTCACGCGTCACGTTTAGCACTTTTATTTCAGCCATCAAAAGTAACCAATCTCAGTGAATTTGTAAATCTGGAAATTTAGTATTTTCATTTGGAAGGTCTTAGTCCAGCCAATATTCAAGCCGAGCTTGATTCTATTCTGGTGGAGTCTGCTGTTCGTTTAAGGCTGTAAAATATTGGTACCAGAGTATAAACGAGGGCTTAAGAGCTGCCACGACACCGTACACAACACCGTAGTGTCCATAATTAAACAATTGAGGTGTCCAGGTGTCCAGTGGTGGTCAAACACGGTTAAGAAAATCCACAAAATAGCATTGGATGATCGTCGGCTGAAGGTGCATTAGCTAGCTGAAATATATATAATAAGCATTTCAAAAAGTACTATACATTATATATTGCCCAAGGCGGGTGCCGCGCTTGCTTTCAGTAGAGCAACAGTGTCGTGAATATAGTTCAATGGAGTGTTTGGCGATGTTGAAGTTGTTGATGGCTATTTTAAGGAATTTAATTGTTCTCACTATAAACAGGGTATAGAATATCGTTTGAAAAAAGTGTATCGACACAATGTTTGTGTGTTTTATTTATTAGATCGGCTAGCTTCGGGACCGCTCTCGTAGAGGCCATCATGATTATGTTTTATGAGCTGATTTTTTAAAATTTTTCAATCTTTGTAAGCCTTTACAATGGACAATAGGTTAGCAGTTGCAGGCAGCAAACAGAGTTTCGCAAAATCGAAAAAAAAAAACAAGAGGTGTTCGAATGGATTTGCCAACAGACTCCATTTTCAATCCTAGACTGCGTTCAGATAAAATAATTTCTTCCAAGTCATACCAAGCTTCATGAAGATTTACGGTGGTTATTGTGCTGGACTTGAACAATCATGATACATATTTCGTTAAAAGTTACTTACTATTTTGTAGACTTCCTTCTATGTATTACATTTTTGAGGTACCACATGATACATACTATCTTCTCTTCGGATCAAGTTATAAAAACGATCCATAATAGTTAACGGACAGTATAAGGATTGTATGATTTATATAACAAAATCGACGTAGTCAATCGTATCGACATACAGGAATTGCGATTGGTGGATTATATTTGAATCTAAACGTTGCAGCTTGAGTTTTCTGCCTGTGAGCTAAGTAGCCTGTGTTATTAGATATAAATATGACCACAATTATTCCGTATACCAATTTCTAAACGAATATCTTATTCTTATTCCATATTTCAACGAAATTTTGGATTTAACGAGATCTTGCGATTAAGATTATTATTAAGATCTATATTTGCCAATTTCGTAATTGAGTAACTGTGAGTTCCAAATCTTCTTTTAACATGACTCCTCGTTTGGTGGCACTTTTCATAACTAAAAAAACTATTCAGGTCGTTATAATCTTCCTGACGTTTAACATGTTGGTTTACCAAATTTCTGTAACATAGTGCTCAGAACTAATGCTGCATATACAAATAATATTTATAGTTAATAATATTTACATTTAATGTTTATTTACAAAAATAAATGTTGAATTTCAAATAATTTTATTGTAACATCTGTTCAAATTTCACCTGTGTGTGAATTTGCACTCTGGAAATCTTTCTTATAGAATGGATTTTCACTTTCAATCACAGAATAGATTTTGGAGTATACGAAGCCCGCATTGACTCAATTGTACGGGGCTATAAGAATGGACTTGGCGTCCATTCTGTCCATTTTCTTTTATAGACCTAATTTTTGTGTTATATTTTCCGCTTGCCTTTACTCCCCTTGGGTAAAGATATAAAATATAACTGCCGAAGCAATACTGTAACTGCCACAATGTTTTATGGTGATCATTATAGAATATTGTTTGTGTAGACCTACTTATTCAGTGCGTAGATTTCGGTGACTGCCTTCGATTTGCCTTCATTTGTTTGCACAACTTATCGTATATACGATATATTGTGTATCGTCCAGTTTATCCGATCAAAAACTTTTCATTATATTTATGTTCACAAAATTGTTTCTACTCTCTTATTTCTGCTACTTACTCAAGCTCACCTGTAAACGCTTTTGTCTTCCTCGCTTTATTTTTCTCACACTTACAAATGACATGACCTAAACTGACCTAAATGTCACTATGAGTAGCGTAAGAACTTCAACGTTAAAACAGAAACGGAAATACTCTCTCACACACACATACGTTTAAAGAGGAGCGTTATGAAAAATTCATAGTACATAATGAGTGACGATACGCGCGTCAACTTTAAAAAACTGTTTTGCGTTTCTTTCATTGCGACTTTGTTCGCAGCGACAAAATACCGGAAAAACTGACATTTTTATCAAATGGGTGCGCATGCAAAGCAAGAGGTGCCAAGGACGGTGGGAAGGAAGCTCTTGACCGTCTCTTACAACAGAGGTGCAAAGAGAGTGACAGAGATACCGTGTGGGCGTCAAAAGAACAGACTGCATTCACTGCTGCTATCAACGTCCGCACCTGAGCGGTAATAGCGATGGCTACAATTGCATGAGCACAATGAACGTGGGAAACGGAAACGTCGCTAATTAAAATGTAATAATACGCATACACACATATATATATATACACAAACGATTGCAACTGCGAGTTAGTATGTGAGATAGCAAGCGGTGAGTGAACTAACGTTGGTGTGAGCCTTAAGTAAGTCTCACTCACTGTGCTATAATGAAATCAAGAAAATGACAGGAAGGTACCCTCTTGCTTTATTTCTTCACAATTTTCTCAACATTCCTCGCATTTGTCGTTTTCCCAGTTCCACTTTGTTCTGTAATTCCTCACGCCGTTATTATTGTCGTTGTTATTTGTATTGCCAAACAAAGTAACACCCGGGTCGCATGTGCTCGTACGAGATGTACAAGTGTTGGTCCATAAATTGTGTTACAGCGCAACTTCCTTTTCCTTGATTCCCAGTAACAGAGTGCCTGTGCTTCAGTGTGTGTGTGTGTGCTTCCTTCTTTCATTGCCCCGTTTTCACTGTATTACTTTGGAAAGTTGCAAGCTAAACTTTTGCAAACTTAGAAGTGTCTTTAGAACTTCATAGCATGTTTGTTGTATGTTATTCTCACTGTTGCTGTTGTTGTTTTGCTTAGCTCCAAAGTTAAGTACATAAATTATTGTGTCACAACATTAAAAATGTAAAACAAAGCCGGTCATCTTGTTTTGAGTTTCATTTCCAATTTAAGCTTAGCAAATATGAATATTCCCGGGAAAGTTGCGCCCCATCTCCAGCGGTCACGTGAGGTCACGTCGGGATTGTTTCAAATGATAGAGGAGTTCATCCATTAGGCAGATGTAACATGAACCCGCGATATATCATTGAATTCCGTATGGTATAAGTGAGAAATTGCAATAGCGCTGTAAAAAAAATATGCAAATACTTGGGGCTGGAAGGTAACTACATAAATATGAACTGATACCTAAAACGAAGGGAAAGAAGTTACATTTCAAAAAGAAAAAAACACATTTCAAAAAAGCAAAAAAAAAAAAAAAAAAAAAAAAAATAAACTTGTGAATGCTCGTATTTGTTCATTCAATGTGGGTTAATATTAATACATTTTACAGACAAATTCGTCAAAATTTTGAAAAATACCCAGTACAACTTACAGTATTTCTTAGATCAGAACGTTATTTTTTCTGTACTCTTAGGAATACCATTACAAAAAGGTTTGCTCTGCACCAATAAATGTTTTAGTAATCATTTTGGGTTACCACAAAGAAGAGACGACTTCTGTTCGGACCACCAACATCACTGCACTTGAAGAATTAAGAACAAAATTGATTTACGTTCAATCAAGTACTTTCAAACATGCAAGCTGGCTTACATATACTTTCACATGACTTTCTTTTACCAAATTTTAAGGGAGTTGTGCTATAACCTTATATTAGTTCAATGGTGTAAAATAATAGATTTTCCCTTGAAATAAATGAACAGTTAGTTGTACTCAAAAATATTAAAAAAAATAAATAAAATATGTGATAGGATTGGAAATTTTCCACAAAGAGGGAAAAATCATTTTGTTAGTTCGTAACGACTGCAAATCCCTACGAAATATAGGCCAAAAATCGGATGTAATTCAAATGTATATTTTTACTCACCGTGTACATACTAAATGATGAGCGCTAAAAGCCAATTCAAAAAATATATGCATATTTCGATGATAACTATTGGTGCGAAACTAAGTTCTCGTTGTTTTTGTTTTATAAAAATTCACCTTTATTATGGAAATATAATTAAAAATGATTCATTGAAAGTATTGCCAATAGCTAGCTACTACTTTTCTGGCGAAACCCGACTTCCATCACGGTAAAACTGTTCACCTTTTGAGATTATCCACGAATCTAGCCTTTCCTTGATGTCGTCATATGAGTGGAACTGCTGGTCAGCCAGGCCGTGTGCCATCGAACGTAACAAATGATAATCGGGCGGCGCAATATTTGAAAAATATGGCGGGCGGGCTAAGACTTCCCATTTCAGCGTTTCCATGTAGGTTTTAACGGGGTTGGCAACGTGAGGCCGAGCGTTGTTATGCTGAAGAATCACTTTTTCGTGCCTCTCTGCGTATTGTGGGCGTTTTTTGCGCAGAGGTTGGCTCAATCGTATTAATTGAAGTCGATACCGATCCTCAGTGATGGTTTCGTTTGTTTTCAACAGCTCGTAATAAATAACACCGACCTAGTCCCACTAATACAGAGCATAACCTTTGCAGCGTGAATATTTGGCCGAGGCGACGACATAGAAGCATGACCGGCCAGTCCCCATTACTTTGTTTTCTTTGGATTGCTGTACTGAATCCATCACCCATTACAATACGATGAACAAACAACTTACTTTTATGTAGCTGAAGTAGTTTTTCACAGGCGAAAAAACAACAACAACATCCCTTAGCTTCAACTCATAAGGAACCCAAGTTTCTTGCTTTCGAATCATTCCCAACGCATGCAATCGCTTGGATATAGCTTGGCGAGTAACTTCTAATACTGAAGCAATCTCTACTTGCTTTTGACGCGGATCCCCATCAAGCAATGCCATCAATTACGTGTCTTCGAAGGTTTTTCGTCTTCCCTCACGGTCGTCAACATCAAAATCACCGTCTTTAAAACGACGGAACCAATCTCAACACGTTGTTTCACTTAAAGCGGAATCTCCGTAAATGTTTTGAAGCTCTCGGTGAGCTTCAGCCGCTGTTTTCTTCGGTTGGAAGAAGAAAATCAATATTTCCCGCATATGACGATTATTTGGCACAAAATCATACACATTCACATAACCAAAAGAATATGACGCCAAACGAAAATTACTATTGTGTTAAGAAGACATATTTAGCATATGCCTAAGCTTGCCTCGTGACGTTTAGATTATGGCAGAATCGGCTAGCACTTACAGCTGGCGCCATCAATTGGCAAACAGGGGGAACTTAGTTGCGCACCTAAAAAAAGTGTTTTTTCAATATGCCGTTCTTCAAAAATTAAAAAAAGAAACAAAAAGGCGATATTTTTCCAGAGCATAAGTAGATAATAGAGCTACTCTACTCTACAAGTTAGTTAGTTTTCAGTTTTTATGTGACTACAAAACACATATAACTAAAACTTTGAAAACAGTATCAAATGAAATAAAAAAGAGGAATTTGAATTTGAATTTGAGCATAGAACTTGCTCAAATCGCACTTTTTAGAAAAAGACAGAATAACTAATTTTCTCTTGTTTTTTAATAAGAAAAATCACGTTACATTTTCGTTCTAAATATTTAGTTATTGAGAGTATGTGTAATTCATAAAACCCTTCTCCTTTCTGAAATTTTAAAATAATTTCAGTACCGGATTTGTAGGAATCCATTTGGCCTGGTGAATTTTTTCTGCGCTGTCAGTCATTTATCGTATAGATGGCACCAGTAGTTTGAAAAAATTATATTGATGAGAAGCCTCGACCTTATAAAATATACTTCCACGTTGCTTAGTATTTTTATATGAGCCATAAAAAAAAGGAAACAATCTCAATGAATTTGGAAAAAATTTGTCACGGTTATGTAATTCAATATTTCCATTTGAAAGGTCTCAGTACAACCAATGCTAAAGTAGAATTTAAACAAAGCCGTACGAGCAACCAAGTCGAACACCTTAGTGGCCGACAAATTGAGGTTTCCACGTCAGACATGGTTGATAAAATCCACAAAATGGTATTGGATGATCGTCGGCTGAAGGTGCGTGAGATAGCTGAAATGGTAGGTATTCAAAAAAGTGCTATACATCGTACATAAACCGAAGATTTTAAGATGATAAAGCTGTGAGCAAAATGGGTGCCGCGCTTCAGTAGGGCAAAAACAGCGTCGTGAAAATGTTTCAGTTAAGAGTTTGGTGATTGCATCTGCACGCATGGTTATAGTGTCTGCTATTTTTATTGATTATCTTCAGAAAGGAAAAACAATCAAAGCCGAATGCCATGCTAATTTATTGCAGCGTTAAGGTGACGAAATTATGGAAATGAAGCCCGCATTCGGCGGAAGAGAAAGTATCGTTTCATCAAGACAATGCTCCAATTCACAGATCTACTATTGCGATGGCCACGGTTATTGAATTAAAGTGCAAATTGCTTCATTACACACCTTATTGGACAGATTTTGCTTCCCCGATTACTTTAAATTCGCAAACCAGAAAATGGCTCGGTGAAAAAGATTTGCAAACGATGAAAAGGTGGAGTCTGCGTTTGATGGTTATTTTAAAGAGCTTGATAGTTCTTACTATAAACAGGGTATAAACGCTATTGAATATCGCTGGAAAAAGTGTATCTTGCTATAAGGAGATTATGGTGAAAAATAAAGACAAATTTTTTTAGTATTTATCTTCGTTGAAGTAACCGAATAAATCAGGTCCAGATGGCGTCCCTTTTTTTATTTTGAAGGAATGTACACTGTGTTTTCCTTTTCTTTTCCCTTTATTTTTAATGAGCATTTAAAAGTTTTGCATTTTCCGCCACATTGGAAAGAATCGTTCATTATACCTCTACATAAGTCTGGTGGCAAATACAACAATATTAGCTACAGAGGCATTGCAAAGCTTGGTGGTGTACCAAAACTTATAGAAAAACTTGTACTGTGAATTTCATATTTCGAGCCATCCCATTTATGTCTCAGAAACAACTTGGCTGCCTTAGAGCACTTTTTACTTACTGTAATCAATAATTACTTTGTTCTACTAAAAAGAAACAAACAACTGTAACTTACACTGATTTCGGTAAGACTTTTGATAGAGATGATCATGATATTTTAATTATGAATCTTGATCTTATTGCATTGACCCAAAGTCTGCGTCTTTGGATCAAATCGCTTTCATCCACAATACAACGAGTAACGTTTTGAAACTTACAATATAAGTTGGTTAGTGCCACATCTGTTGTTCAATATGAAAGTCATTTCGGTCCCCCATCATTTTTGTTAGATTTGAATTATCTTCCTCTGTTACTCGAAACAGTAGCATTCTCATGTATGCTGATGATCTCAATTTATTTTGTAGTTATAGCGATACGGACTGCGCATTTAAAATCCACGATATGACTAATCTTTTTGCGGAATAGTGCAGAGTTAAAAAGTGCTAGCATATGGCTTCTCCTGGGGTAGTGCTCTTGTTTCTAAATATTTTATTGGCGAAATTCTATTGAATCTACTTACCACATTCTTGGATTTTGGTGAGCTTGTAGATAGAAAAATGGACAAGTGGGCATGATTTTCAATAAGTTAAGAAATACACCTAGTTTTGTTAAGAAGAGATGGGCTAAGGAATTTTCCGATCCCCGCTTCAGAAAATAAATACATATATCTTTTGTATGACTACTGCTCGAATATATTTCTATTGTGTAGAATCCTTACTACGGTGTGCATATGAATTCCCTTGAATCTGTACAGTAGACATTTTTATTCCGTCTTCGCGGTTTAAATTTTCAAAGTTCCACGCGGATATACAAATCATTTTAATCTTCTTGAGTTTGATTCTTATAGAACAAACAATGGAAATGTACGAGATCTGTTAAAAAAATAAGATTCATTTTCAAATTTCGTGGGCTATGTACAAGTACATTAAACATTTGATTATTATTCTCTTTAATGTTGGTACACTCGCCTCGAAGATATGATGATGGTTTTATCCATATAGCATGTTTAATTCGTTTGTGAAAGGCATAAATAAGACAAGTGTTTTGCTTGTTCGGCAATTCGGTTTTTATCTCCTCAATCGGCGCAAAACGCGTCCTTTCATGAGTCTCTTCAGTCTTGGGAGCAGTAAAAAGTCGCAGGGGGCCAAATCTGATGAACACGGTGACTGAGCAAGATAACGGTATTGTTTTTGGCCAAATAATTTCATATATAATAAATAATCAAAGATGAGTGAGCAGGTGCATTACATGTCATGAATTTTTTTTTTTCCAAAATTCTGGGCGTTTTTGTCGTATTGATTCACGCAAACGACTCATAACTTCAAGGTAATACTCCTTATTTACCGTACGACCTTGTGGTAAGAACTCCTGATGCACTACGCCATGGTAATCGAAGAAAACAGTGAGCAAAACCTTGACATTTGATCGAACTGCTTTTTTTGGTCTTGGGTCTCTGGACTCTTTCATTGGGATGATTGGGCTTTGGTTTCGATGTCATAATCATATACCCATGATTCGTCACCGGTTGTGGCCCTTTTAAGCGAATCTGAATCATCGTTGACGTCATTTAACAATTCCTGAGGGATGGACTTGCGATGTTATTTTCGGTCAAAATTCAGCAATTTTGGAACGAAATTCGCTGCCACACACTGCATGCGCACAATATCCGAAAATATTACATGGCATGAGCCAACTTATATGCCGAAATCCTCAGCAACTTCTTCACTTTCAATTTTCTTCACTTTCTCAACACAGCGAGCATCGTCATTCACATCTTGCCGATCTTCTGTGAAAAACTTGTACCACTAAAAAACATTCTTTTTTTTTTTTTTGACTCAGAGTACTCTCACCGTTTGCCACTGTCAACATTTAAGAATTTTTGAGCACTTAATTCCATTTTTTACACAACATTTGATACAACTTCTTTGATCCATATTTTTTCGATAGCAGAAAATCACCGAACACGCAAAACACTTATTTATGCCTCTCACTAACAAACTAAACATGTTATATAAAACCGTCAACATATCTTCGAGATGAGTGTACCAACATAGAAATAAATAATAACCGAAATTCGAATGTACGTAGCCCGCGAAATTTGAAAATTCGCCGTTTTTTTATCACACCTCGTACACTGCTTTTTATGAATTTGTTATAATTACAACCAGTTTCGTGAAATGCAATTGTGATGTCAAAATCGTTCCAGCAAGCATTAGGAAGAGTTATCCGCGATAAGCAAAATTTAGGAAAATGCTTTTGAATAAATGTTTTGATAGGCGTTTTAAATCATTGCCAGTCAGTCAGCCAAGTTTCATTAAACCATTCATTTACAATAGCCCATTTCATTTTCTTTAGCGCTGTATCTTGATAATATGACAGATTTTTTGAACCACAGGGTGGCGCATCAAATGTGCTTCAATAAGAAATTCTAATAAGTTTTTTTTAATCAACGTATTTCATTCACTTTTTTTACTGTATAGAAAATTCAATTTTATAAATTTCTTAATTCACGCATATGCGACACCTGATCAGAAAATTATTCATTGCGGCCTGAAGGTTTGAAGTCAGGATCGCCTCAATTATTGTTTTAATGATCCTTGTTTTTGTTTTGTCCAACCTCTTGCTTGACACAACCCCACAAAAGAAATTTGCTGCAGTCAGGTCAGGTGATCTTGAGAGCCAGCGGAAAGTAGAGTTTCTGGATATATACGTACATTTGTGTAGGAATTTTCTTTGGACCTCCACCATAACTGGCCTGGCTATGTGTGTAATTGCTCCACCTGGCTGAAACCAAATACTGTTAAAACGGATACGTTTTCGGTGCAGTTATGGGTAATAAAAACTACTTCAACATCTTCAAATAACTGTCACCATTGATATTTGCATTGTGTTTATAGCACGATTCGTACGCCAGTCTGTACATCGCGTGCCAAAAAATAACAGAATGTCTTATTTGAGAGTCGACTAAATAGATTTTGTTGGTTTTATCTTTTCCCCGATAATACTGATATAATAATTGACGCTCAAAACGTATGCGAAACAAGTTTATTGAGCGAATACCAATTGAGAAATGCAAGAAATGATTATGGATATATCAGGAGAGTAGGAGAGAAGAATGTGAGCTAATAATAAACATGCGATGGCTCATACTGAACCCGACTTGCATAAATTAATGCTTGCCGGATGATTGTATTAAGTGCGCAACTAAGTTCCCGCTGTTTGCCAACAGATTGCGTCAGGTGTAAGTGTTAGCTGATTCTGCCATAACCTGAACGTCATGAACCAAGCTTAGGCATATGGTAAACATACCGCCTCAACACAAAAATGTTGACGGCCGTTCGCTTATAGGAAGACAAGAAACCTTCGAAGACACTGAATTAACGGCATTGCTTGATAGGTGTCCGTGTCAAACGCAGGTAGGGCTTGCTTTGTATTAAGAGTTACTCGCCAAGCCATTTCCAAGCGATTGAATGCGTTGGGAATAATTCAAAAGCAAGGAACGTGGATCCCTTATGAGTTCAAGCCAGGGGACGTTAAGCGTCGTTTTTTCGCCTGTGAACAACTGCTTCAGCGACAGAAAAGGAAAGCTTGTCTTCATCGTACTATAATGGATGATGAAAAGTGGATTCATTAGATCAGCTCAGGAAAGGAAAGCCATGAGGGCTGCCCGGACATGTTTCTACTTCGTCGCCTCGGCCGAATATTCATGCTGCGAAGGTTATGCTCTGTATTTGGTGGGACCAGATCGGTGCTATTTATTATGAGCTGTTGAAACCAAGCAAAAGTATCACTGGGGATCGGTATCGACTTCAACTAATGCGACTGAGCCGAGCTCTGTGTAAAAAACGTCCTCAATACGCAGAGAGGTTCGAAAAAGTGATTCTTGAGCATAACAACGCTTGGTCTCAGGTGGCCAAGCCCGTTAAAACCTACCTTCAGTAAGTTACAATTTATCACTTTACTGAGCTTTAATTCACAGGATTTAATGATAAGATGCTAACATGTGATTCAACATGCTCTTCCTGCCACTCCGCAAGCTTTCTTATCATAGGAAATGAAATTGAGTGAAGATATACGTAAGAAAGTTCACTTGACTGAAATTTCTGCACTGGTTTCAACCCTGCTTGGTCACTACTAAGTTGTGAACTAATTCCCAATGAAGTTTTGGAAAACTGTTTCGGAAATGGCAAATAAAGCACATCGCCTTCATCAAGTTTAAAAAGTAAGAAGATATAGCTATGTTTTGTTATAATGATTTCGGATAGCTTAGCTGATCACCTTTTCTACAATTAGATTGCCCACATTTGTTGCAATGGATACTAATACGGCGGACGTAAAAGCCGATCCAACAGTATCAATTTGACAAAAAATATCATTTCGGACGAATTTATTGCCTGACATTGCCGTTTTTTTAACCAAGTGAAGGAAATTAATACAATTCGCTTCCTGTGCTTCTCCCCTTTTTACTCCGTTTTAATACCGAGATTATGCCATTTTGAAGTAATCTCACAACAAGGCGAGTTTCGGTCCACCCCCTTTAATTCGCATTCATATGTGTGCCGCCTTACGACATTTCAAAGGGGACATTGTCGAATCATTTTCATGAATGTAATGGAACAGTAGACTGCTCTTTGTAACGCTTTGACTTTAGAAGATAAAACGAGGGTATGAGTTCAACTTAAAAATAAATGTACACACATAATACACACTCATGCACTGTATCAATCAATGCTTTCGATACAATAACACATTTATATATAAAAGTCACATTTTCCGCGCCGACGTGAACACTTTGCTATTTATCTACATCGGTGTGTTTGTCTGCATTAATATCCCGTTTATAGTATTGGTAACATTCACGATGCGTGTCTTTGATTGACTTCCGTTTTTTGTGTGTTCGTTCTTTAATCGGTTTTACACCCAAAGGACATTTTGTTGGATTTGTGGTGTTTAAACGATGTAATCCTATTGTTCCCGTTGCTTTTTGTTGTTGTTGGCTTCTAAGCATTTGTATGAGTCCTTGCTTTTGTACATTCAAGCGCTCATTCACATTTCCACAAAATGTTTCGTCAGCAGTTTTCCTACTGGAATTTGCAAGCATTGATGTGACTGAATATTCCACAATGAAACCCCGAGACAGAACATTGCCAAGGCAGCAACAAAACTCTCTGGTACACGTGCGAGAGCAAATGGTCCTCACCTCGCAGCTCGTATTCACATGAGAGAGGATAATCGAGCGCAAAATTATGTGGGTAGCGAATGTTCCCATTTTCGATGCTTTTGCTTAGACGTCTGTATTATTGTAATAAGAATTCGGAAGATTCATTCAAGAAATTAGGGCAGTTTCAAATGAGGAAAGACCGCAGTAGATGTATTTCAGCGTGATTAGCTTAATGCAGTGTTCTAACGTTCTTAACAGATTTCACCTAATAAAATGAAAGTTGTTGTCCACCAATGCGAACTTCGGGAATACTACAAATTTGAATTTGTGCATTAAGTAGAGAAAATGCCATTAAACATTTTATTTATACCTGATATTTGAACTACAGCTGTTGCTTACCATTTTAGAGGATAAACATTGAGCTAATAACACTAAACGCCAAATGTTTAATGACAAGTTTCTGTACAGTTTATGGACAGGATTTAATAAAGTGGTCCTAGTCGGCTTACCGACTAATGTGATATTATTATGATATTATAATGATATTATAATGTACATATAAGCTATATTCAATTTGAATTGACTGGAATGCATCAGTGTGGTTTCAGACCTGCTAAATCTGCAACACATTACGGCAAATGCTGGAGAAACCCCAAGTTAAAGATTACATCATCATATTCAGATCATCGTAGTCTTACACATTTTTGTGCAATGACTTTGGTCAAAAAGAAGTAAAGATAGACAAAAATCTTACTAAACTACTTAGTACCAAAAGAGGAATTAAACAGTGAAATAGTCTATTGTTGGACCTCTTCAACTTTTCCACTCAAACTCACGACTGTCATCATTCTCAATGAAAGCTTATTGCTGATGGTATAGATTTCATTGGCCGGAAATTAAGCTATATCACTATCTCAATATATCATATATCTCAATAATTGAGAAGCATTTAAAAAACGGGAGAGAAGCAGTTAATAACGCAGGCAATGAATGAGGTTGACATCATGTTTTAGGTTTGAACGAACAAAGAATTTACTACTTTGGAACACTGGGTGAATGCTAACAACCTTAATTAGCGAGTACTGGGTGATTTTATCATATTCGACTCTATTGATTATAAAAGTCAGTCTGGAAATTAAGAGAAGAAGAGGGAATAACAAAAACGTTCCTCGGCGAACAAAAATCCAAACGTGACAAACACTTTTTCTGGGTTATAACCTGACAGTGGGCTTTATGCCATCATATATCTGGAATATTTTTTTATATTTTTTATTTGGAACGACGGCAGGGATTCCCATAGAGTTATTTTACGTCATAAAAAGGTGAGGAATGCCAAAATAACATTTCTGTCATTGTATTTTTCCTTTTTATTGATATGACATTAGAATACCGAAAATATTCCACATTAATTTGAATGTGGCAGTTCGTTACGTTAATCGAAATAAATATGTAGCTAGGAAGAAATACTTTTGATTTAGAAATGGTAAACTATAAGTTTTAGTCCCAGTAGAGTACACAAAAAGGTCAGATAGTCAACAGTTTAGCGAACGCGCTCGAATTACTACAAACAATTCTTAAGTTTCTCGTACTTTTTAGACAACACATATTTCTACACTATCGCAAAACCTTTTAGGAAAAAAAGATCCTTACACCGGATAAATAAAGAGCTAAATCGCAGCAAGCGTTAAAACCGAATTGAAGTTGTCTGCAAAAAACAATAAAATACAATAAAAGTTGTAAAGTAAAAAAAATAAATTAATTTTTGTTTCAGAAAGGCTGGGTTTCCTTATATTTGATTTCATATCAAAGGTTCAGAACTACGTTTAAAATAAAAATTATTTTGAAACCAATACAGAAATTTCAGTAAGGTGAATTGACTTACACATATCTTTATCCAACGTCTTTTTGTTTGGTGAAAGGGTATAAGACGAGTACAGTAAATCGTTAGCGTCTTATTTTGGTACCGTGGAGCGTATTTCCAAATCAACGTCAACTTTATTAATTCCCAAAAACGTCCAAAGTTGCTCTATTTATACTAAAATTACTTATTCTAGAAAATGCTACAACATTTCAAAGAGAACACATATTTACATAATGGGTGCAACAAAGACAAACATATTTACAGAATAGTGTTGTATATCATAGACTTAATTCTAGAATATTATTATTTACATAACAGGTGAAAAGGAGATAACAATAAACTATATAATAGGAGTGAGAGGAACAAACATAATTTATTGTCGTAAACGTAATTCCAGAAAAGTCCCACCTACAGATAAAGAGGGAAAGAGATTACATATATCATACTTGAATGTTCTGGGAGCGGTTATGGTGATCATTCTAGAATATACACTTAGAGAAATTACACTCACATACTACATTATAAAAAATTACTTTGGATTAAAACACAATAAAAGAAAAGGAATAATAACAATTTTAGGTTCTCCTCTTAGGTATAATTAAGGGACTAATGATTTTTACTAACTTCACCAATCCTTATTCGAAGTGGCAAAACAATTTTTTGTCATTCGCAGAAGAAAGTGTACTAAGGCGTGATATCTACCAAATCATACTGAATTTATCGCAATAGAACATAATATACGAATGTAGGAATATGTAGGTTAAATTAGGAAATTTGTACGAGTACATGAGATACTAGAAAGAGCGTAGCAAATCTTTCGTTTTAACCAACTGCAGCCTACAAATTACAGCGGAAAAATGGCAATATCCATGTGAAATAGCATGTGACAATATCCTCCATTTATATTTTCAAAACTTAGGTCACCAAACGCATGACGTGTGCCAAATTTGATTGAATTTAGTACGGCGTCTTGAAAGGTTGAGGAGGTATCTCCCAAGTTTTGCAGAAAATGGAGAGAAATTTAAGTTTATACAACCTAGTAATTTAAAAATACAAAAGCAATATTGAATTTCTGAAAAGCGGATAATTTGTATGGAAGAAGCCAAAAGGAGCGTGAATGTGCCGCCAATTTTTTTCTTAGTTTTCACTATAGAAGGCGTTTTATCTGAACATGAATTTTGTTTAATTAAATAAAACATATGAATCCAATAATATATAGATTAAATCGGTGTTTTGTATGGGAGGTACAAAAAATGACGAGGCTGGTCGATTTGTTTCAACTTTTGTAGAGCATAGTAAGCTAATGCAATGGACTAGAATTTGGGCTAATGCAGTCAACGAGAAAAAATTAAATTCAGCAGTGAAAGAGATGTATTAAACAATAGATATCTTAAAACGAAATTCGATTGAGAACATTGTAAGACGGTTAACAATATATTTTTATCACATGATTATATTTATAATAAACTAAAAACATAATGAGGTATAAACTCTGACTACATAGGTATTAAACTTAAGTACCATATAATAGATTTACATTCATATACATTTATTTGCAAAATTTGGCATAATTAATGTTCACTTTACGGTTTATATATAAATAAATACAAACTATTATTAAGAAACATATTAAATTATTTATATTTTTATTCCTTAAAATATTTATTAATATATCCGCTAAATTTTTGTTAATAACATACTTGTGATTAAGTTTGTTTATATGAAAACAACCTTGTGGGAAACGTTGCATGCTATTTGTATCTGCCTATAACGTGGTTATGCGATGGATTAAAGTGGCCCAGTCTCAAACTAATTACTTTAATTTGAGCTTTTCTTGAATCGTGCAATTTATGTATGAAGACTATTTTACGGTTTGTATATTTGTTTAATTAAAAATATGTTATTTATGAATTTAGTCTCTTTGGCTTCTGAACTTAGATTCTGTGTACACAAATTTATATTCCATTGGGGTTTCTTGCATTCTAAACAGTTTGTTAATATATATTTTGGTTATTGATTGTTCCCAATCAAATTTTTTGAGAGTTATGTGAATTATGTCTATGTCAAAACCCCAGAGAGGACGGTGGATTTTCTGAAAGGATCGATTGAACAGTAGATCAATTTGGTTGCATATCGCTACAATGCGATTGATAGCGGAGCTCCATATTTTCATGATAAGACAATCTTCCCTAATTAAAATTATTTTGGACAGTTTTTTGGTGGATAAATCTTTAGCATTCCATGATATTTAATTGTTTCGAAAAGAAAAAATCCAACTGGTCAATATCAAAATTCCATCGATATCTTTTGTTATACCTAGAGTTGTACCTAGAAATCCCAACTTATGAAGTTGTATATAAATGATTACATTTGTGAAACAAACAATTCCGCTCCTGAACATTGACACCAAGCAACTATATCTTCGAGAGATTGATCTAAATTAAAATGAGTTAGAAGGAACTCATCTCTTTCATGTTCAAAAAATTATCGGCGTATGAAATGAATTAAATGTGCTGGTAAGGCTATAAAATTTCGAAAAGTTTATTGTAGGCTAATAAGAATACAACCACAGACAGAGAAGAAGCTTACGGAATCTCATTTGAAAGCCTTTTGATATTAGAATACCCTAATTTATTAGCCTATTAGTTAAGTAATTTTTAATGTAGTTATATATTTTGGGTTCTATATTCCGTTGTTCCAACAGATCAAGAATTGTAAGTATTCCGATTTTGTTAAATGCATTTTTTTTACTTAAAGAGTGCCTTACATGATAGTCCAAGAAAATTTGTAAATCAACAAATGATTTACGCTTCTTAAACCCAAATTGATAGTTATTGAGCAGTTTGTTGCTCGTATAACAACAAATCACCAGAACCTATCGGCAGCAGTTTTGTCAATGACTTTGTAACAAGAAGTGTTCAAATATATTGAACGGTGTGAACTGGTCAAAGTTTTGTTAAATTTCGATTTTATGATTAGAGTTACTAGACTATTTTTTTTAGAATTGGAGAATATGTGAACATAGAGTTGTGTTGTATAAGTATGTGTGTTTCTGGCGGTTTGAATGCAAACCGCAAAACCTGCTAATATTAGACCATACTTTTCCAGGAGAGCTAGAATTTTTGATTTCAGAAGTAAATGTATCAATTGATAATTTTTTAGACTTCCTTGTTTCTCTATCGTACTCTTTCAATTCAGTTCTCGTATGTAGTATTACTTCTGAAAATGCATAATAGTTAGTTCCTCTCTTTTTTATATTCTTCTAATTTCTTGCTCCACCATGGCGCAAATGGTTTATTTTTGCACACTGGGTAGAGTGGTATTGCGTTATTTGCTAATTGCAAGATTATCTTTTGAATATTGGCTACTTTTTATTAGGATTATTGTTTGTTGCTCTATGCAGACACAAGTTTCCAAACCTTATTTTATTGATAACAGTCAGCATTTTTGTTGTTGAACCTCGCTTAATGGCGAAGACTGATTTCGGCGTTATTTTCAGAAAATAAAGTAGTTATTATGGGGAAGTGATTGGTACCGTAAAGATCATTTATAATAAATCTTTGTGTGTGAATCGCAAAAGCAGAAGAATCAAGGGGTTTGATTGGGTTATGAAATTTGGTAGGATTTTGCCTTTTAAATTGTTCGATTTTGATCCTTGGAGGGAATGCCAATTATTCATATCCCCTGGAATTATAATAGGCAGAGACGATAAAACAAAAAGTTGTTCATGATCTCAATGAATCAAAGAGGAGGATGGGCTTGTGTATGTAGAGTATGTAGCAATGGTAAGTTTCGATACAATTGCTACTGCAACAAGATCCATTTTATTATATGGTTCAATGTATTTATGTGGTATACATATAATTATGCTACAATGAATTTTAATTGGTATTGAATTCATAGATTTAATATGGATTTCTTAAATAAAGATCATTTTTGGTTTTTGCTTTTATTGTAATTCTCATTATTATGTGCGCAACTAAGTTCCTGCTGTTTGTCAATAGATGGTGTCAGCCGTAAGTGCTAGCCGTTTCTGCCATAACCTAACGGTCACGAGTCAAGCTTAGGTATATGGTAAACATACCGCCTGGACATAATAGTGATTTTCTTTTCACGTCGTATTCTTTTGGCTGTGTGAATATATATAATTCTGCGCAAAATAATTGTTATTTGCGGAAAATATTGATTTTCTTCTTTCAATCGAAGGAAATGGCGGCTGAAGCGGCGGCAAGAGCTCAAAACGTTTACGGAGATACTGCTTTAAGTGAAACAATTTGTCGAGGTTGGTTCCGTTGCTTTGAAGACGGTGATAATAACGACGATCGTTCGCGTGAAGGAGGAAGAAAAACATTCGAAAATACTGAATTGACGGCATTGTTTGATGTGGATCCATGTCAAACGCAGGTTGAGCTTGTTTCAATATTTGGATTTACCCGACAAGCCAATTTAAAGCGATTGCATTAATAATTCAAATAATAATTCAAAAGCAAGGAACTTGGATTCCTTATGAGTGAGTTCGAAAGTGAACAACTGCTTCAACGGCAAAAAAAAGGCTGGGTTTTCTTCATCGTATTGTAACGGGTGATGAAAAATGGATTCATTAGAGCAAGCCAAAGAAAAGAAAGCCATGGGGTTGTCCTGTCATGCTTCTACTTCGTCGCCTCGGCCGAATATTCACGCTGCGAAGGTTATGCCCTGTATTTGGTGGGACCAGATCGGTGCTATTTATTATGAGCTGTTGAAACCAAGCAAAAGTATCACTGGGGATCGGTATCGACTTCAATTAATGCGATTGAGCCGAGATCTGTGTGAGGAACGCCATCAATACGCGGAGAGGCTCGAAAAAGTGATTCTTCAGCATAACAACGCTCGGCCTCACGTGGCCAACCCCGTTAAAACCTACCTGAAAATGCTAAAATGGGAAGTTTTACCCCATCCGCCATATACATAAATATGATAAGAGAAGGCGATCTTGTAGTGGGATTACTGAACAATATCACACACATATATATATCAATCAAAGTCTGACAGTTCAATAGCTCAAGAGAGTGGTGTTCTAAGCAATATAAGCTATATTCAGTGTCATCGCTTCCTGTTGTGTTTTTGCACATTTTTTCCTATTCCACTTCTTCCCAGTTGCTGCTTTCAACTGATTTGTTGTAAGCTTATAAATGACCCGTGGGAGAATATTGAAATGTAACATTGGTGGCTTATGGTCTTTTGGGGTGATGCAGAGGATGTTTGTTTATTAATCTTCTTTTCTATTTCTATGAAGTTTATTTTGGAAAATATTGTTGGAGTTACATCATCAGCCTCCTAAATTACAATATCTCCGGTAATATTGGAAATAGTGGTGTCGTTAGGATGACGTTGTTTGTAAATTAAATTTTTCCCATTTCTAACGTTCTAATGACTTCTTTAAATGTTAAGAAGATAGGAAACTTTTCGTTTGGCACCTAGTAGCTAATATCTGATAATGTTTTCTGTGCAGTTTTGGTATTGTTTTGAATTTTGGTATGAACATTTGCTTAAGTCGAAGTCCGAAAAGGGAAAATAGGTAAATGTCCCTTTGAGAAGTTCCTATTGAAAATATCACATAGCATATATTTATTTCGAACACTCTAACTTATGACTGTGCTTGAACAACCTCAACACGCCTATACTACTCATAAAATTTGGAGTACTTAACAAGGTTTAGTTTTAGGGAACGACAAAACAAACAAACCGAAAACAAAATACTTGAAAAATCGCCCTAAATTTCCACTGCCACTCTTACACATTCTACTCCCCACAACCTATGGTATTTTCAAACAATTTTGAGAGGAAATTTAAAAAAAAATTAACTGGCAACGCTGAAGCCACTTGAATTCTACAATAGCAATCTTTAATTCTAGGTTTATGTATCAAACTCTTATCGCATCGGATATGCACTAAACACACAACATTACGCAACACAAACGTTAACACTACGCAACGCCTTTTGTATTTGCTTAAATCTGTATGTGGTCTGATACATTTCGTTGTTCCCCAGCCTCTGACTGTTTGTCAGAGTGCGTGTGATAAGTTTCCCAAATCAACTTTATATTTATGTTAAATTTCTTGTGCGCACAATATGAGATTGCTGTGATGTCACAGAATGGAGGGATTGACTTGCGGGGGCGAGAAATCCTTATTACGGACTCTGCTGATTTGAAGTTTAATTCGAATTCTATACGATTTTGCGACAAACTCTTGCTTTGGTTTTCCAATTGTATTAACAAAATTCCTAATTTTTCTGGCTATACGAGACATTTAATAACTTTTCGGTAGAGTTCAGGTATGAAAGATGCTGATGAGTTGCAAACATTATTGTTTATTTTCTCAAAATCTCTTGATTGGAATGGTAAGACAGATACATTGCGAATGAGCAACCAAAATAAATATCAGAATGAGTTAATTAATTTAATAACTATGTTGGTAAAAGCGTACGAAAATTAGCATTTAACAGGTTAAACCCATTTTGCTCATGAATCTTTGTAACAGATGAATATGTCGACTGCGTGTAAATACCGAGTTATCACTTTTTCGATTTCAAATAAATAAAGTTACGATTTCGATGAAACTTTTATTTCATTATATAGGTAATCCTTGGCATTATGTACGAAATACAATGTCATTTAAACGACCGACTCTGAATTGGTTGTAGCAGTGGATATTTCTGAGGCAGTTTTCGACCACTTTTTCGTACATTTCCGGCGTTATCTCTGCGATAAGTTGACGAATGTTCGTTTTCAAACGCTTCAACGTTTGGGAATTATCTTTGACGTAGTTCCACAAAAAAAAAGGTTCACGGCGTCAAATCGCATAATCTTGGTGGTTAATTAATAAAGCCAATTTCGGTCGTGTTGTGTGGCTCGTACTTTTTCACTTTTTTGTTGAAACCGCATAACGTCCAATACATAATCTTCAATTGTAGGCCAAAACAAGTCGGTTATGATACGGCGCTCTGAATTGAAAATCGGATTATCTTTAACACTTTCACTAACAGAAGCGATATTTTTGTCAGTGCATACATTGCAAACCTTTCACAAAACAATAACACTTCAAATGACAGGTATTTAACACCTGACAGACTTGTGAGATTGGCGGTTTTGAAACCATTAAATGGATAACCCTGTATATCATAGTGTTTAATATAATTACCACAGATTTAATTAATGAATTAGTTAAAAACTTAATTAAAATGAATTACTACTGTTAACTTAAATTAAATTGAATTGTTAGATAAATTGAATACTACTGTTAGATGATGTAAAAGCCCACCTATCCAACCATGAACTTGTAAAACACCCACTATTTGTGATGCATAGGTGGCATCCCAGCGGTGCACGGAGGTTTCGTGGTTGTGGTCGGCAAGAGAACGGGTTTCTTTGCTGTTCAACAACCACCAGGACCACGTCGCAAGCCGCCCTCAGCTTTCGAATAAATAATGTAAGTCTTAAATCCCTAACCTCGTTTTGTTCCAAAAAATATACCGTCGGCCTAAGTCAGTGAAATACCGAGTACGAATAGGAATTCAGATCTCCTGGTTTTCCAACCTCCTCAATTGAGCCTAAGCTCCTCCCAAATCGCCGATAGTGAATTGGAACCTGAGTTCCAGAAAGAAAAAGGCAAACGATTTAACGTGGTCCTTCGAAACCCTCTTTGATAATCAGAATTATGGTTTTATATACAGTTTATTAGTCTCCTATTCAGTATTTTCCGAGCCGAGGATTTCCACCGTGTTTCAGTTATTGAATGCGTAGGATATTGCATATTTTATTTACTGCGTTACAAATGCAGCTCAAACACAAAAGAGAAAAATTTGTCTTCAAGCATAATAATTCACAAACCCTGACATAAAGTTGTAGTGGCAACACCATGATATCACTCCAGTGTGAGTAGCCATTTTAATAAGAAGACGTCGCCATTTTAAAAATTACAACAGGTGATCATTATAAAAGAAAAAATAAAATACTAAAATCAAAATTTGTGATAATTTGTGCCGATACGTAGGACACGTCTACTCAGCAGTTGGTGCATCCAATATTTGTGCATTGTGCACACCACAATTAGTGAAGGTAGCATTTAGTGGAAAACGCCGTAAAGGGAACCAGCAGCCCTCCACTGCAGCAAACAGAGACTCACGAATTGTGAAGACGGACCCTTTCCAGGGAAGAGGTGCAACAAAGTAACAACTTTAACCCCCAAGGATATCGGTGTCAACCCAGATTCGGATACGGTATGACATAACCTCAACCAGCGCATACAAGGCGGTCTTTTTAATAAAAAGCAAAAAAGTAGTAAGGTTGACCCTCACAGAGTTCGTACACCATATCCTTAACCCCGAAATACCCGAAATCAAAGTGTGAGTAACTGATATTGTTGTACGAGTTCTCAGGTTCCCACAATCCCATCTCGAATGTGTTACAAATGAATGTGTCTTGAATCTAACGCCATTTTATTACAGACCAACCTCATCATTTTTAATCGGACGAAATATAAGAAAACACCAGTTCCATCGCAATACTCCACAGCCGAATGCAACGGTCTCGTATTCAACGAATATCTGACCATGTGTGGATAGATTTTGGCTTGTATCCGAAATCTCATCAGCGATCGTCCGAGTCACCGGCAGCAGAACCAATTCAACATCGTCAAAGGATCGGGGACGAATACAATAACTATCGATTTCCTGGTCCCCCGCACTACATTGTAAACTACCATGGAGGAATAAGTAGTAAGTCTTTAAGCAATTACTTCTCCATGTATGTACAACATAAAGCTCGCATCTCATGCTCATACCCTCATATATTTTGTCCAAATGACCATTTACTGACTCATTCTCTAATAGATTATTGTACATTAGAAAATATGTCTGGCATACAGAATGATTTTAATTTCAAATGAAACAAAGGTGGTTAATAGCATCACGTTGTGGACTGGCATATAATTATTTTGTTCATTAATTGAAGCTGCAAAAGATATACACAGTGTTCCCATATATATTCAAAAATTTTTACTAAATTCAAAAGCTATTAAATCTCTCCATTCTCTTGTGTTCTCATATTCACATTACATAACGTTGTTGAATTAATTACATTCGTTATCCAATTCAAAATCTCTCCGCATTTTGGAAGTAAACATGTCGCACGAATTCATATTTGATTCCGACGACTTCGTCACATTTTGTTCGGAGTTTGATAACATCCCAATAAGTGAGCTTACTGATTCTCTACTTGAGGTCAATTTACAGGATTTACACGATCGTTGGACCAACGTCCAAAAGTCAATGGTTTGTATTAAGACGGACGAAAACATTACCAGCGATTTTAAAGATTCTGCAAGGGGGAAGTATGCTTCCTGCACCAGAATTTCATAAGTGTAAGTCAAAGATTTTAGTCTTGCAGAAAACTCTGTTAGTACCCACCACCACATCTGCTACGGAAATAACGGAAAAAGTAAGCGGGTGTATTAAATTACCCCCATGTGATACGGAAATATTTTACGGTGGATACGAAAAGTGGCCCTCATTCAGGGATATGCTTACAGCGGTATATATTGACCACCCCAAACTTACATCAGTTCAGAAGTTATATCACCTCCGACTCAAGGTACAGGGTAAAGCAGCAGGAATTGTTAGAAAATATAAACTTTGTGGGGACAATTTTCGTTAGCATGGGAAGCTCTAAAATTCCGTTGTGAGAATAAGAGAGTACTGGTTGATAACCAGTTGAAAATTCTATTGAATTTGGATCCAGTTTCCTCTGAAAGTAGCGAATCTCTTCAACGTATTCAAACCAGTATTAACGACTGTTTAGCCGCCCTTAAAGCACAGGAGAACTCTACAGCTGCATGGGATCCCATTATTATATATCTCTGTTCAACAAAGCTGCCCCGTGAGACTTTGTCGTTATGGGAACAATCACTCAAATCCCATAAAGAGCTACCGAAATGGACGGACATGGATAATTTCTTATCCAATCAGTACGAAGTAGTGGAAAGGTTAGATAGCATTCGCGATAGGAAGCCCAGTACGAGGAAGAAGTCAGACGTTGAAGTGCACTCGTTCAAAACTGATAGTATGCCGCATTATCCATGCAAATTATGCAATGGTAAGCACTCCTTGAAGAACTGCCCTCAATTCCTGGAGCTCACTCCCACCTCCCGAAATCAGTTTGTTTCGCAGAACAAAATCTGCATAAATTGTCTCGGTTATATTGTCGTGCCGAAGATTACTCGTCTGCTTCCTAGTTTCTTCGCGCCACGAAGTGATTTTCACCTTGATGATTTTACGTCAATGAATTTAGCGGACCCTGATTTCCACTCCCCGGGGGCAGTAGGTTTACTTCTCGGAAGTAACGTTCTGCCTAATGTACTACTGGACGGTGTTTAAAAGATTGGGTCATCAGGGGTCCAGTATCTGTTGAAACGGTATCATCATTTTCCCTCCAAGCATCGGAAGTATCATATGATTCGCTTAGTCAGCAGCTTAGAATGTTTTGGGAACAAGAAGAAATTCCGGAGCAACGCACCCCTTCTGCTGAAGAAGAATATTGCGAAAATCTTTTCAAAAGTACAACCACGCGACGACCTGATGGTCGATATATTGTGAAACTGCCCTTTAAACCGAATTTCCAGTATGAGTTGCCTTTAGGTCAATCTAGGTCTCAAGCTTTGATCCAGTATATGAAAATGGAACAGTCTCTCAAGAATAAATCTGAGATTGAGCAAACTTATTATAATGTTCTTAAAGAATACGAAACTTTGAAGCATATGCAGCCAACCACGTTGAATGAGTTTTCTTCCAGAGGTTGTTTTAATTCGTTCTATTTGCCACATCACGCAGTTATCAAACCCGAAAGTCGCAGCACAAAAGTTCGGGTGGTATTCAATGCTTCGAAACGAACTTCTACTGGAAATTCCTTAAATAACGTTCTCTACGTCGGACCTACCCTTCAGTTAGATTTAATGACTGTGATATTACGCTGGCGTCTTTACACATACGTTTTTAGTGGCGATGTTGAGAAAATGTATCGCCAAATACTAGTGCACCAGGATGATACTGCTTATCAGAAAATCCTTTTTCGGCCTTCCCCAACTAGTCCTGTTAGAGATTTCGCATTGAATACAGTTACGTTTGGTGTAAATTGTGCACCCTACCTTGCCATAGGAACGCTCAATAAACTTGCAACAGATTCCCATATATCGTTTCCTCTGGCAGCTAATATAATACAAAATGGAACATACGTCGATGATATTTTGTCTGGAGCCTATGATATAAAATCTGCTATAGAAGCGTTATCACAATTGATAACAATGTTGAAGTAGGCAGGCTTCCCTTTAAAGAAAATCACATCGAATTCCTCGCAAATATTACAGTCTGCACCCCAAACAGATATTTTAGACTCTCAGTTTCTGAAATTCAGCGAAACTAGTAGCACGAAGACGTTAGGAATCCAATGGAATGCTTTGCTGGACATTTTCTCTTACCAAGTCATACCCCCACCAGTCTCCTTGTCAGTGACAAAAAGAAAAATACTTTCAGATACTTCTAAACTTTTTGACCCAGCGGGTTGGCTTTCACCCATTATTGTGCGGGCAAAAATGTTGCTACAACAACTATGGATGGAAGGGACAAACTGGGATGCACCAGTTAGTCAAAATATTTTGGTAAAGTGGAACAATTTTGTACAAGATTTGAATCAAATAGTTGAAATCAAAATTCCACGCTGGGTAGATTTCTCTCCTTTATATTCAACCCAAATCCACGGATTTTGTGATGTGTCACCCGATAATCTTATCAGTTAAAGCGAGATACAGCACCTTATTTACTCACTTTATTCATGAGTTATTGATGCGTGCAGAGACGAATCTCATGATGCGTACAGTGAGGGAGGAGTACTATATCTCAAGATTACGATCAGCCATAAAGAAGTGTGTTCGCGGCTGTAAAACGTGTACCATATACAAACAGAAAATGCAATCTCAAATTATGGCAGCTCTTCCGTTAGAACGAAGTACGTTTTCGCTTCCTTTTTCCAATACGGGGCTGGATTTTGCGGGTCCATTCTCAATAAAAACATCGACACTTCGACAAGCTAAATACCAGAAGAGATACGTGTGTGTCTTTGTATGTTTTAGCACCAAGGCCATCCATTTAGAATTGTGCTCGGATCTCACTTCTGCGTCCTTTTGGCAGCTTTCACTAGGTTTACGGGGCGACGAGGCCTGCCCAGAAAGATAATGTCTGACAATGGCACAAGCTTTGTTGGGGCTGAACGAATTTTACGCTATGAATTCTCACATTTCTTAAAAACAGGATCGGCAGATATTGCGGATAGATACGTAACGCACGGTTTACAATGGTCATTTATCCCACCAAATGCACCGCATATGGGAGGTTTATGGGAAGCGGGAGTCAAGTCGTTCAAATATCACTTTAAAAAGTTAGCACAGAGCCACAAATATACTACCCTGTTGACAAGAATTAAGGCAGTGTTGAATTTGCGTCCTTTATCTCCAATGACGGATGGTCCTCACGAATTGTTAGCTTTGACGCCTGGCCATTTTTTACGTGGAGCCTCCCTGGTTGCTCTTCCAGAAGCGCTATCAGAAACCTTACCATTTAGAGATAGGTGGGGAAAGTTGAAATCTATTCAACATCATTTCGTTCGGCGATGGAAAGACGAATATCTCAAAGAATTACACAAAACGGTACAAATGGCAGTATCCAAAGGAGGATGTTCAAATTGGCCAATTGGTTGTCATTAAAGATGATTTGTTGCCGCCATGTGAACGGAGGCTTGGAAGAGTAAAGAAAATATACCAGGGACGCCAAGAAATCCAGCTATACACAAGTGTTTAGTATGCGAAAGATTCCACTCTCTTCGATATTGCCGTAGGTTTCTGCAAATGGATATTGGAACACGTCGCCAAACCGCTAGGTGCCTCGGCTACTGCATGAATTGTTTGGCCCGGTCACATAGATCTTACGAATGTCACTCCGAGGATGCCTGTCAAAATTGTGGTGGGGAGCACCACACCCTTCTGCACATGCCAACGCGGCCGCTGACAGTGAGCATAGCGGAAATAGAAAAAACGCATCATCAAGAAGAGCTGAGACGAAGGCGGGAGTCAAACCACAGACAACAGGATTCGGGAAGACAGAGGAGAGGCTCAATAGATCTGAGGCAAGAGTTACGTTCACGTAGCAGTAGAAGAAATTTGTTCGGCAGTGAAAGGGGCCCTATTTCTCAGCACATACGTTCCCACAGCACAAACATCAGTCAAAGCCAAGATCTTCGTCGGGCAGGCCGAGACAACAGCAGATTAACCAACACCTCCGACCCTTGGGTGGATTCACCATCGTTTCAGCAACAACGAATCTTACAAGTAGCAATGAGAGCGCTGGAACGTTTACGTGACAGCCTGCGGCAGTAATCAATTGGCCTTAATGGCCAAGGCGGCCAGGGTGTTTAATATAATTACCACAGATTTAATTAATGAATTAGTTAAAAAATGAATTAAAATGAATTACTACTGTTAACTTAAATTAAATTGAATTGTTAGATAAATTGAATACTACTGTTAGATGATGTAAAAGCCCACCTATCCAACCATGAACTTGTAAAACACCCACTATTTGTGATGCATAGGTGGCATCCCAGCGGTGCACGGAGGTTTCGTGGTTGTGGTCGGCAAGAGAACGGGTTTCTTTGCTGTTCAACAACCACCAGGACCACGTCGCAAGCCGCCCTCAGCTTTCGAATAAATAATGTAAGTCTTAAATCCCTAACCTCGTTTTGTTCCAAAAAATATACCGTTGCCCTAAGTCACTGAAATACCGAGTACGAATAGGAATTCAGATATCCTGGTTTTCCAACCTCCTCAATTGAGCCTAAGCTCCTCCCAAATCGCCGATAGTGAATTGGAACCTGAGCTCCAGAAAGAAAAAGGCAAACGATTTAACACATAGATAAATATATCACAAAAAATTTCATGCCGGCTTGGAACATTTCAACACTGATTCCGAACTGTTCCCCTTTTTCTTAAAGTGAAACTTCTTACGGGAGGGTTTGAATTCTACATTGACTACCCTTTCTTTGACCAAAGTAAACGGAATATATCTTTCTCCTATCATTGAACGGATCACTGCATTGTCTTAAGATTAGTGGAACTGCGACATCGTGCATGAGAGAACATATACCGATTTTCTTCTGGCGTGGCGCTATGTTTATTACACTCGACTGTTGGAGGCTTGAATCCTGATACAGTCACCAACCTTTCGTAGTGCGGCGGTCACCTCATCATCAAACATTTCGATTGCTAAACCAATCGACAAGTCTTGTAAAACTTCACAAATTAATGGTAGCTCCCTTTCAGTGAGTCCAAAAGTATAATGTGTGTAAATGTGAGAAACTCTCCCATATCCCAACCAAAAGAAATTGTGTGTTTTCCCTATTGGTGTCTAGAAGTACATTCCATGCGATGTTGCAAAAACAAATTAAAATTCGATTTTGTCTGTATCTCAAAGTTCCTGCTGCCAGAATTGATAATAAAAAAACCACAACTTCGTGAAAAAATCTAAAATAAACTAAAAGGGCTCCAGAAAAAAGTTAACGCTTTACGAAATTTGTTCCGTTTTAAAAGTATATTAACTAAACATATTTGTAGTGCTTCATGAATAAGAAATATACTATAACTGTATTCACGAACTCATAAGAATTATACAAAAATTGTATATTCGTACAGTCGGCATCAGTTTTATAATTTTTTACTATTAGTTCCAATTACTTTAGGACACAATTTTGTACCTTATTTTGAGTTAAATTTGTTGGCTAACAAAGCGTTCGATTCGGTTAACATAGTTAAAGATCCAAATAATATTCTATTTCAAATCGATGACTTGAAATTGTGGTGTGTTTTCTACATAGTACAAGCTTCAATTTTTGTAGACAATGGAAATTTGAAGAAAGCTTTGTGTTTTTTTACAATTCTTTCATTAATTCAGACATCGTATACGTTGAAGCTTCAAGTAAGAAATGCGTGTTTTTCCTGATTACAATTTTTCATAAAATTTTATACAGGACTCAATTATGCATGGATTTAAAATTGTATCCAAGGGTGAATACCATTAAAGTGACAACTTAACAAAAGTTTGAAGTTACATTTTGTATCATTATGTTGACCAAAAATTTCACTATTTTGATGATTTCCTTAATAATGACAATATATTATATCTACTATATTAATTTTTCGTGTACTTTTACTTATTATTAGACTACATTCAAGCTTTTTAAATTTTTTAATGTATATATGCATTTAAATTGTTTAAAAATAAAGCATTCGTGGGAATAACTACTTGTATCATACTTTGTAAGAAAATTTATATATTTCTGTCTTAAAGGAAACTAAAAGATATTTGACCTAAACTGGGTTTCTTAAAATAGGCATTTTGAATCTGCATGGCTATATGCATTTCCAGAATTTTTTTAATCCACTTACAATGCCATTCTCGCAAACCCACAAGGACTTCTTATTGTCTTACCGTATTGCTTTAATTTGAGCGCTGCTGTCATAATTCATAGACAAGATTGAAAGGGCTTAGAAAATCGGCCATTTTTTTCCGATCGGATATTTCGAAACAATATAAGGGGCGAAAACTCAAGTTGGTGCAGTCTAGAAATGAAGAATTACAAGGAAAATGAATTTTGAAAAATCGGACAACTTGCAATGGAGGCACCAGAAGATATGGGTCGATGTAGCCCACTTGTCATCCCAGGCTACAATATGGCAAAATATTGGGTAGTGCCAAGTTTTAAGAAGTTTCATAATTTTTCTTCCGTTTTAAATGATATGTATCTTAATTCTTTAGGGTGAAAGTATGCAAATTAAGTTTAAGTATATTCCTGCGTTCTTTGTTTTGGGACTTAAAATCAGTTTAAAATCAGTTATTTTACTGATACCGCAGGTTATATTAATCAATACGAGCCAGGCTGACAAACCGACATGTTTCAATCGTCATAAAATCCCCGAAATGAATTTTGTCTTAAGATACCAAGCATCCAACCCATGTCAATCAATGCTTTAAACTTTTTCCACATTAAATTACATAACTCTGTGGTGCTGAATTGAACCACATATTCCGCCTGGCAGATATTTGTGCCTGAGGCAAACTTACGGTATGTTTTTTAAACTTAAATGTAATGCCAACGATTGAAAAATATTGAAACTACCACGCTCACACCTTTTTTACTCATTCACACTAAAGTGATATATATGTAACATTTAAATCAGAGAACATATGTCTGTGTGTACATAACTACGTATATGCCGACAATGTACACACTTACATCTGTAGGGGAATAAGAATTTTATGCCCGTAATAAAAACATTTATGTAAAGTCCATGTTTACATTTCATCTCCGTAGCAGGGCCATAACTACGGCGACGGCATCGGGCAAAATGTTTTAATTAAATTTTAAATTAAAGAAAATATTAAAGTATTTTTGGTTGTTATTTTTAGACACCTGATACCGAAATAAATTAAAATTCTTTAAACTTAAGTATTTAAATTTACACACCATCCCAAAATCTCAATGTGACGGCAATGGCTGTGTGGATATGCATAGAAACATATATGCGAGGACATATGTTTATATTTTTGTAACATATTAATCAGAATATATTATGGCATCAGTTACTATATATTTGAATCGATTGATGCATTCATTGTTCATCGTATTGAAAGCGCTGCAATTTCGTTTACTTTAAACTGCATTGAATTCTAATTAATTATTGAATGTAAGTTGCTTTACTTAATTGGTCTAAAAAATAACCATAAATCAAAAAGAAATCGAGGCAAAATGTAAATTCACGAAGAATCACATACCGCTTGCTGTAGGATCCTTTCACATAGTCAGTGAAGTTCAAGTTCATGGCAGCAGAGGAATCCTCACTGCATTTTTGCAGATGTTCTTGAAAATATCACGGTAGGTGGGTCTACGCATAATCACTGTTGTACGTTGTTTGTTTAAAATGTTCCCTATGTTGATAATTTATTCTCTTTAGTGTCAACGGCAACCACTCTGCATCATCTCATTAATCGATAACCACACTCATCAATGCTCATCAATTAAATACAAGCAACGACATCTAAAGCTTAACTTGCAACAACCACCGCACACCAATCACTTGTCACAATCAGCAATGAAGAGGCAGGAAGCAAAGTTGTCTTTAACTTCAAGCTCCATTTATTTCTAGCTATCAAATGTCATGACACGACATATGATGACGCCTAAACGATGCTTTCTTGGTATGCATCTACCATGTGCTGCACTATGCTCGATGTGTTTTTTAAGTTCATTAGTTAGGAATTTTACAATCTTAATGCTGCAATGGTGATTTTCCCTCGAGATTGAGTGAAATTTTCATTAATTACAAGCCACTCCATCCCTCGTATACTTAGCTGTTTCGGGAACTATATACGAGTACCCACAACAAAAATCAATATATCGATTAGTTAAATTTTATAGCAAAAAAGAGAAATTGTTTTCATGACAAATTACAAAAGATTTTAAACAATAAATCTGACAAATATTATTGAGTTGCCCGAAAATTACAAAGACTTCAAAGGAAGTATCTCAAAAAATCTCTTTAAATTTGTTAACAAGTATTATTCATGTAATTCAAGGCTTACTAACAGCTCCTTATAAACGACGAAAAAAAAAACATTATTACACTTTTGCTTGAAGGAATGAAGATATATATCATTTGACGTGGCAAAATTATAATACCATCATGAAGTGTTTAAAGCACCAAACGTGTTTTATAACTTCTTAAGTCCGCCTGTCTGACTGACTGACAGGTAGACACTTTAAAAAAACACAGCCACATCGTAGCCATGGATTTTGAATAGGCTATATCGACCCATCCCTTCTGGTGCCTTCCATACAAATTAGTCGATTTTCCGATATTAAGTTGTTGGCGGCACAAAAAAAAAGAGTGGACCAAAAAGTAAATTAAAATCTCTTCCAAAAATAAAAGAAAAATTGCCCAAATTAAATATGATAATCGCTCAAAACCAATTACTTATTTACCACCCAGAGCAGTATTGTGAAAGAAATATTGGCCCCAAAAAAAAAATATTTTTATGGAAAAAATGGTTCAATGGTCAATTTTTAAAATAAAAAAACTTTATTCTTCTATTATTTCAATAATTACCGTAAACATAAAGCAATTTAAATATGCAATTTTTTTTCAAAAACCTGCATTGCATCAGTAAGTAACTTCAGAACTGCAATATGAACATCGGTTATTATAACAGTCATTGCCAGTGTTTACATTTTGAAAATGCTTGCAATATAGCAAAATTGCATTAGCTGATAAATTTTTGCAAACAATTAAATTATCGCTCATCAGAGCCTTTTGTTCTATCGACTTCTTCATCTTTTTGTATATCAGATTTCTTAAAATCATCTTCGTACGAAATTAAAACATTGAATTTTTGGGGAAAATCATTATATTAAGGATTTATTGGTGTTAAGATCTTCTTCTGAAACAAATTGATATCCTCTAGACCCTAATTTTTTTTGCATACATCGTTTTTTTTTTCTTTTTTCTGCACCAATTCAGGTCCTTTCCTCACAAATTTATCGATTTAGCGAAATTTAGTTTTCTTCTGCAATCCTCATTCGTAGACTGAATTAACTGCATTAATTATTGTAATAACATTTAAAGTAAAGCTTAGTAAAATGTGATCGGATAGGCTCGAAGGTTTTCGTAACTTCCAAACAAATTACATAGATTATCATTTAACTGTACTAAATGCAGAACAGTGCATCAACTAAGAGCATTTGTCGATATAATCCATTCTGGTATTCCACACACTTTTGCGCCAATGCAAAAGTTCGGCTGAAAGTACATATAGGTCTGTTCCATATCAAGTATTTCTGCTAAGAGTGCAGTTTCCCGCTTAATTGAAGAGACCATTGCAATTTCCAGTGATCCCGAGAATAACCGGAATACAAAGACATCACGTCCAGTTTTTAATATAAAAATCTAAAGTCAATCGTATGAATGGAATGAAAGCGAAGTACATTCATGTCATTTAAGTCGAAAATATCTAACAGTAGGGAAATTATCATTAATCCATTTCAGAAGTGATTAGCGTTGTTTATAGGATCTGACTTTGTTGTTTAGAAAATTATTAACAAGTGTTCTCTTGAAAAACAACTGTATCCAAAAAGTAAAACCAGTTTTCAATTTTAGCTACGCGAGTATGTCGAATCTCACACATATATATTTTTTTTTAATGTATTTGTAATGCGTTGCGAAATTCAATAAGTTCAGGATGTTGCTGAAGACTTTTTATGGGCAGATTTTGTCAGAAAGAAATGCTTACAATTCGCGTAAATATTTCAAAGAACGACGAGAACGATTTAAAGACAAGAAAGTCACGGTCAATGAAATGCCGCTTATCTATTAGGGACTTGCTAATGATATTGGCATTTCAAACGGAACAGTCAACTCCATTACAAACGTTATTTTTGGCCTCAGGTGGGTCAACTCACAAATTTTCGACAGACAGGTGCGTAAAAATCTATGAAGATTAGAAATGCAATTATGGTAGACGAGACGTGATCCCGATAAAACCGACCAAAATGGCTCGGAAATAAAGGTTATTCTGACAGTCTATATCTGAACCGACTAAAACAGTTCAAGGTAATTTGCAGTGTGTTCAGAGGGCCATACTATTTTGCATGATTCGAGGATTTGGCGAAACGTCGGCATAAGTGTATTGTGCCCCGGGGGAAAATATTTTTGTAGGCTATAACGAAATATTAATATATTAAATATTATTATTAAAACTTTTCTTACTTTTTAGTTGTCTAATTTCCCAGCCTAAATTATGTGAAAACAAACTTTCACAATTGCAAAAAGAAATGATTTAATTTGGCAAATTATGTACCACCGAGAAGGACTAAGTATTAAAAATAAATGCGTTTCCAAACGAAACTTCTTAAATGTTGACACCGTTTAGTATTTTTTCAGATAATAGTCGGAGGTTGACAGTGGGCTATATTAACGAACTTGTTTTGGTAACTTCCATTCAAATTGACCTATATTCCAAAATTTAATGTTTTCCCCTGTCTCTTAACTAATGAGCTGAAGCAACTTAATCTGAGATCGTGCAATTTGAACCTGTTAGACTTTTCCTTTGTGGGAACGCCGTAAGTCTCAGTTCCTTCAAATCTAATTTCGCTTTGATTGATTTTCTGCTGATCCTCACTGGCAAACGTGTTTTGGGTATCTGAACGATAACATTTTCCATACATAGACCTTTGAAATAAAACAATTTGTTTTTATTGAATTTCAGCATCTTCCTGTCCTTATTGGAAAAGCTTTCATTTGTAAAAATACTAATTATTACAAAAATGCAATTTATTCAAAAGTTTATTAAAAACAATACTGAAACGTTTATATGGGTTATCTGTGAATCTGCATTCGTTGACGTTGTGTTGAATTAAATTATTTAAGAGAATAATTGATAATTTGCAACATGTGAAGACATTTTGCAAATATATTTGCAGCAGTTTTAGATTAAATGAAACCTTTTCCAAGTTGAAAGAAACCTTTTTCAAACTGAATGAAATTTTTTCCAAATTAAATTACACTATTTTTATATTGTGTTGTAACTATTTTGTATCTTTATAAAAACCACAAATTTTAATTATCTTAACTATCGACTCAAACAAAATTAAATATTATAATAAGTTTTGCCCTTAATTAAGTTAAATAAATTTGAGTTACTTATAAATGAATTACTGGTTTGATGGTTTGAGGGCTATCATAAACACCCATACTTAAAAAATCCCTATTTGTTATGCGTAGGGAGCAACTCAGTAATCCACTGAGTTCTCGTGGGTTAAAGTATCAACAACTTCCGCCTTATTTTTCTCCAGCAGTTACCAAGAACACAAATTCCGATCATGTCGCTCTTAACTTTAAAATAAAATACTGTCGAAATCCAGAACCATGAATTTCAAAATCTCAGCAGAAACTGAGTTCACACTTCGTGTTGTCTTCGGAGTTTAGTTCAAGACATTTCTCTTACTACGTGTAGAATCTGAGTTCCAAAGCAGAGAGCTAAATAATTTGCAACAAATTGAAAGAAACTTTCTCCAAATTAGATGCAACTTTTTACAAAATTAACGAAGCCTGCGAAGTCACTAGTCGCAAACTTCAATCTCATTGCTTGTCTTCCAATGAGAAAATGTCCCGTCATGACGAATACAATAAAACATCGGGTCTTGATAGCGACAGCAGTGTGTGTGAACGCTTCAGATCTAGGCGAGGTTACATCCGTCTGGATTGATTACAGCCTCGGATAGACTCCCATCTACCATTTGCTGCTAAATATGCTTCATCTCGCAGTAGGAGCTTGCAAGTGGCTAGATACATGCCCACTGACTCCAATTCGGTGGGAGTCTGTAAGGTTGTCCCTAGTCTTGCCACCCGTCTGCTCTGCAGCTCCCTGGTATGCCCATGTGGTCCGGCCCACATAAGGTAAATGTAGAATTGCTAAACCATTTCGTCAATAGATCTGCGGCAATTCAGGGCTGATGTTGAGTTCGGAAAGACAGAATCCAGAGATTTAATACCAGCTTGATGTCAGAGAATATGTTAACTCTCACTGTGGTGAGGGCGTTATACTTTATCCATTCTGCCACTTCCATAATGGCCAAAATTTCGGCCTGATAAAGACTACAGTGATCAGTTAGTCTTCTTGCTGTATTTAGCCATAGGTTTTGTGAGTAGACCGGGAAACCTACCTGATTATTTAATTTTGAACGGTCAGTGTAGAAATCGATGTACAGTCTTGTACTAGAAGTATTTCCACGTATCTCTAACTGGTATGACAGTCAGACAGTATGACAGTGTTATGACAGACACATTGTTAAGGATTACACTGTAACCGTAACCATTGTTTGACCACTGAGATTCTTAACCGTATCTGTGGCAGTCTGCATACTAATTATGTCTAAGGGTAGTAAATGCAAAATTACATTTAGTGCATCAACCATCCTTTTGACTTTGTCCAGTATCTTACATTTTGTGGACTTCCAAGAGCCTTCCACCGGACGATAACTCCATACAACATTATCGGTCTTATTTAAGTACCTCCCAGGAGAACAAGACTACTTCTGTCTTGTTTGCATTTACCCCGAGGCCCTTTTAACCCGCCCTCTTCGTTACAGTGAGAAGCGCTCTTTAAAGAATGTCTATGAGAGTTCCCAAACACTTCCCCCTAACTGCTGTCGCCACATCGTCTGCGTATGCGACAACCTGTACATCAGCGTCCTCTAGAGAGAACAGAATACAGAGCGATGTTCCATAGTAGGTGGATAAAACACCACCTTGGGTTGTTCCCCTACTGACAAATCTGTTAAGGTCCGACGACCCTAATTTAGTGCTGCGATAGTATCAGGAGAAATGTTATTAAACGTCCCTTCTATATCTAGATAGGCTACCAAAGTATATTCCTTGGTCCGGCAGCAGTTTTCGATCTATGTTTTTCCTAAGGTAGCTGTCAACGAGTCCCTCCAGTGTTTTGAGAAGAAACAATGACAGGCTGATAGGTCTAAAACCTTTGGGTCCTGTATGGGATTGATGTATATAAGGTCAATACAGCCGATATAGAGCTCCTTAAGACATGGAATCGGCGTATCAACTACAACTTGTTGTTCACCCGGTGAAGTCATGTTTTGAAGGGTTCGAATCTTTTAATTGCCCACTCTATTTTGGGTTTGGTTACGATTTCCCTGGCAACAGCCAACGGTTGATTTGACGCAGTGTTTTCTGCTACAATTCCGTTTCGGGAGTTACCACGAAAATGAATATACAGGAGTAACTCAAGTGATTTTTCACTGGATGTTGTCCAATCCCCCTGCGGTTTCCTGAGATAACCTACCATGTACGGTATGGAAACCAGTATTTTCCTTGGCCTTGGGGCTTCGGAAGTGTTTTCAACTTTGCTGCAAAATTCACTCCAGGACTTCATTATTCCCTTCCTCAGTGCACCCTTATATTCCTTAAGTTTCACCTTGTAGTTTTCCCAGTCCTGTGAAGGTCTCGTGGATTTAGCTTGTTGAAGAACTTTCTACAGCATTTCCTGAGATCTACAACTTAAAATGGCCACTATCGCGGTCGTTGCTTACTCCTGGCCTCACCCTTTGGGTATGAGCCCTGCAGCGAGTCATTCAGAGCCTTTGTGACCTGTCCACAGACCGCTCGATGCTCTCGATGTTCTTGGCATTAATGTCAGGTATCCTTGAAAAGTTCCTGTTAAATGCCTCCCTGTGTTTGTTCATGCCTGCTTTCCTGATATTCAGTGGAAAAACAGGTCTTTGAATCCTTCCAGTTCATTCAGACAAAAGCTGATATAATGGTGATCTGAAAAGCTATGATTATCCAAAACTTTCCATTCTCCAATCAGCTAGTCCCTCAGAAACAAAGATAACATATATCATCTCTTGTCTAATTTTGGTGATGAATGTAGATTCATCACCCCTGTTACCCTGTTAGATTTGATGGTGCGCATTTAAGGCACTGCCTACAATCAAGTTCTTTCCAGCGGTTTTGGCCGGTTCACCAGCGTTTTCAGAGCACCCGAAGGGATCTCCGTGCCATGTGCCATATACGCCAAAGCCAGCCAAATTAGGGAATCGTTGTGTTCCAGGTTAGCCACTGTCATATCTTCACTACTTAAAGAAGTAAGAAGAAACATATTAAAATTACTTCCCATAAGTATACAGGATCTGTGTACGCTCTCACCTGTACTTAAGATTAATTTAAAAGCAGGAGTCCTTAATCCGCACACCTTGCCGCAATTCACCCAACGTTCTTGAATAAGGACAATATCTACACCTCCGTGCGTCAGGAGATGTATCAGAGCTGCGGATGCAGCTTTAGAGTGGTGGGGGTTAATCTGAAAAAATCTTAGTACCATCAGATTTCTCCACCACCGTCACATCCATATCCTCCTCTGAGTCTGCTAGCAGCTCCATCTCACAAATTTCCTCGTTCGGATTTGTGATGAAGAGCCCCTCTACGCACCCGAGTGCATCACAAAAAGTCGAGATGCTAGTCCCTTCCTGACACACATCTGGCACTGGCGACAAGTTCCTCTCGCCTTCAGAGATCGCATCAGTGTTATCCGACGCGGTATCTGTCAGTTGGCATCCCTTGTCGCTATCTACAATAGCGATATGGCTGAATCCATAAGACAGTAGGCCCTTGGATTCGACGAGACACGGGTGAGACTCTGCATTTAGAATAAATACCGCATGCCTTCGCGCCTCATCGGCCTCATCCAATCGACCAATCTTGTTGTTGTGAGTTGGAAGGTTGGGATTACACTCTCTGAGCCTCCCAATAATGGGTTCCGCATCCGCATCGGGATCCATGCATGTGCCCTTTGTCGGGTCGGAATGTCCTCTTTGTTGACGACATCTAGAGCCGCCCCTGCCCATACCTCGCCCGCCTTCTACAGAGCCGCACGATAGCACTCAACAGAGCTGTTGTCTCCAAACTCGATGAGCTTAACTCGACCCTGGAACCAGCCTACATCTCTACATTTACACATTGTTACAACTCAATAGAATTAATGGGAGATCGGGTAACTTCAGGCTGCGAACTGGGGATTACATTGGAATATCAAATCAATTTGCATACGGGCACCAAAAAGACGGTTGCAATCTCGCCTATTATCATTTTCAGAAATGAAATTACCTAACGCTTGGTATGTGGCAAATTTGGTGGAATTTGGTGCGTCCAATTGGAAAATATAGAGGTGAGAATATATCAGTTAAATCGGTCATTTGTATGAGAGGTAATATAACAGGTGTAATTACTAGTAAGTTTTTATCCGATATTGCGGAAAATTTTAAGTTTGATGGATAAAACCTAGGCTGCTTTGTTGACTAATTTGGAATTACACAGCAATAATAGAATTTCTAAACACTGCTCAATTTGTACGGGAAGTACTAGAATGGGTGTCGCAATGTACTCGTTTTCCATTCTAAAACTCAATGTGTGTCAAAGTTGATTAATTTTGATGCAACCATATGGAAGATATGAATATATGAGTTAAATCGATCATTTATATGAGAAGTATTAAGTGTTAATAGATCAGTTTTAAAAATTTTTCCGGGAATTACGAAACAGTTCAATGAAAATTTCAGTTCATGAAAATTTGGGTTGTTTCAGGTTACAGGTGAGGAGTCATAGGAATGAAAGAGAATTTCGGAAAATTTGTCAATTTGTATTGGAGTTATCAGAAAGGGCGGGTCGATACAGCCCATTTGCAATTCCCGGCTATAATGTACGAAAATATTAGGATATGGCAAGTTTTAGGAAGTTCCGCAAAGATTTCGGTAGGCTTGAAGGATCCATCTGTGCGTTTTATATTTGTCGTATTAAATGATATGTACCTTCATCCGGAGAATGGAAGGTGTATATATACATATTAATTTCTGCTTATGGCATTTTTAAAATCATATCTATCCCGCAATAATTCCTATTGATCTTTTAATGTCAAATAATATTGCCTTTGCGTTGGCTTTATTTTCCCAAAAAGTGTTTTTTATGGGATTCAACATTGGAATATAGGATACTCCTCCAACATGTATGGCAGATATTGTTGTAGTATTGATCTCTTTCGCAAATTGTGCAATAACGCTTGATCGAGGTCTTTTTTTTGTAATATGCTTTAACTCACGTTTTTGCCGTTATTCCACTGTTTTTTTTTAATTTGGGGATGTTTGGGGAAAAAAATAAATATACTACAATATAAAACTGCATAACATAATTATAATCAAAGGAGAACTTGTGATTACAGTGAAGTTGTTAACGGCATGGTTGGTCAATAATCTCTACTAAAAACAGCATTTGTCAAATTATAAGTGAATTACAAGTGAAGTGACTCTTCGTGATTCGAGTTTTGGTTTATCATGTAATTTTTTCCAGAACTAATTTAAGTATATTTATTAGTTTCATTTAATTTGCAAAAGACAATTTGGAAAAGGTTCCGTTTAATATAAAAATTCTATGTTAATTGGATATGTTGATATGTTGATTATATCGTCAGAAAGTCAATAAAAACGAAATCCTTCAAAAAAAATTTCCTAAGCCAACATAACTAACTTTTCCCAAAATCATAGATACGCTTCGAAAATATTCGCCATATTGTTATCTGTTAATTGTAAAATCCCTCAATTAATTGTTTGATAATGATTGATGCACTCATCATTAGTTGTTTGGCTCTTTATGCCTCGCCACAGAAACAATTTCGAACATTTTCGGAAGATGTTCATTTTGTTTTGCTCAACACAAAGTCATTCTTAACATACTTCTGTAATTTTTTAAATATCTGTAGCCTAAAAAAAATAATCTGATAAGAAAATTTGCGGTTTCTGGTTCGAGTAGCCTAATCACCAACATCAATAAATGAGAAAAATGTAATTATCTAGTTTTTAAAAATAAAAAATGTCCTTAAACGGGTGGGAAGTCTTTTATACAATTCTTGCATGCATATTTTCGAAATGAATTATTCCTAACCCAAATAAAAGGGCAGTTTTGTCACACGATCAGAGGCATGCAACAGCTCAATTTGGTATTAGACAAAGGTATAGTGTACATTAGCTGGGATATCTTCGACTTTGAAAAGATCCTCGTAACCCTGTGTTTAAATGAGAAGCAACTTTGCGATATTTGTATATTCCACAATTGCTATGATAAGAATAACAGTTAACAGAAACAAAAATTGCATCACAATAAATTGCATCACAATATTGCATCACAATAAACATATTTTGGCATAACTGTCGGTTTGTGTATACGTGTTTAAATGCTCAAACCACTAACAGAATCAATTTCCATTGCCTTACTAAAGAAACAAGAATTCATTGTAATTTGCTCGAATTTGTATATCACGTCTGCGTTGGCTTCTAGAATCCTCCTTTTATGCGAACATACTCGTATAGCTAACATTGTTATTGCCAATAAAATATGGATTTGATTGTGTTCAAAAATTTGTTTATTCACTGGCCCTCGGGTCGTCATCTTTTGACAGCACATACCAATACATGAGTTGCTGATTGGATGTTGCTGCTGCCATTTTTCGTTGCTGGCCTTAAACAGGATATCGATCTATTTGAAATGTTTCGCTAGTAGAGTCATGAATGGACCACAATCGCAGGCTGTACTCTCAACTAGCAACGATTTATTAATTGCCCAAAGGAGGAAATAAATTAATTGGCAAATACGAATTTGCAATCAGACAAAAGAAAGCCAATTCATGTCCATTCTGCAATTCACGTAACTGCGCCCACACAATCATTCATAGAAATCGAATACATATTTAAATACCAACCGTAATAATGTGTAATGTGAAATTTAATACCACCAAATACTCACGAACATGTTCTACGACGGATGGTCGCTTAGGCTGGACAGATGACCGCTTAGGCATAAAACTACTTTCTGAAAAGCGATTACTGTGGCCTGCTGCCATTAAACTACACAAAGCTAATGCTTTGTGTTTATGTGGCGTACACAGCCAGGTGCATCAGGGCTGTCATGTTGAACTGATTATATTACATTTTAAGCAATGCTATAATACAATACCAGTTTACTTTCAGTTAAGAGTGAAATGAAATTTGTGTTGGGTATCGCATTAAACATGTGCTTCAATTCTAATTATTGACTACAAAGGATTGGCGGGTTGTTGGAAGGTTAAAGTATTTCCTATTTTCAATCTTACAAAAATGAGATTGCCATTGCGCCAAACTCAAAGAAATTTTAATTTTAAATATATGTAAATGCTATCTATTTTTCGGTTTCAAATGTAAAATTAAACAAAACACACATAAAGCTATGATTTACATGCAAAATTTATTTCATTATAATGCTTGGACCTTGATATAATGTACGAAATATAATGTCGTATCCTTTTGAAGTAGTTTTCGAAAAATACTATATGATATTTTTGATACATTTCTTTTTAAGAGGCGTTTAAACAGTCAAAATATACTATATGTGCCGCTGGACATTTTAAGTAGATTAAGCGATGGTGGTCTGTCTTTCCGGCTGGCTACGATTGAAGGACCGCACCACCATACCTCTTCAGGTATCTCCCATACAAATAGTCATATTCTGAAATTTTATGTTTCCACTGCAATTTCCAATTAGCAGGCTGCATTTATCCAAATTTTTGTCCATTGAATCGACTTATAATGCTTGGAAGACACAAAGTTATAATTCGTAAATTCAGTTATTGTTAATTTTACCTATATTTCAATTCAGATTTTTTTGTGATATGAACCTAGATATTAGCAACGCCCCTTCTGACATCCCTCGCATTTTTGTTCAGTTCATCTGACTAAATTTTCTGTGCCAGATTATGAAAATATTATTCTTGTTACTCAAAGTGATGTTTGCTGTTTGCAATACCATATTCTTCGAAATCATGAAAAATATTCAGATAGTATTTTCGACATTACGCATTTGCACGATTATTTAAATGTAAGTAAGCGCATGACGACCCATAATGTAAAACAAAAAAAAAATCTGGATATCTGATGCACTTCCAGTCATTTTCAACTAATCCACCTGGATGAACTGTTGATGCGCTAACCTAAGTTGTTTCAAAAGCATCTCTTTGAAGAATGTTTGCTGAACAACTAAAAGAAAATCCCTTGCAATCCCATGAATGAGTATACTTTACACGCACAATATTTTTGGATACATCGGACAGTTTTTACTGGTTATCCCTGTTTGTAATTTTTTGAAAAATGCCCCAGAAACACGAGACAATATGAGTGATTGACTTTTAACCGTATTCAAAAAAAAAAAAAAAAAAAAAAAAAAAAAAAAAAAAAAAAAAAAAAAATAATAAAAAAACTTTATACCACAACAGTAAAAGAGCCAGCTTTTTTGTCAGAAGACGAAATAATGAAAAACAACGCTCAAATCATCATTTATGAAAAAAATCAGCTCCCTGTATGTGTCGCTAAATGTGATTTCGTTATTGATGAAGTTCATATGGTTTGCTTTTTTGTCTGCAAAAATTTAGTGTTAAAGTCTCCAAGGTATCTTCCGAATTTACCGAGTTGGATACAGAATACAGCTCAGATTTCTAGGTATGATAAGTTATAAGCATCTATTGACTTTAAATATTTCTTGTTTTATTCTAGTCTTATTTGAAACTATTTGAATTTGACTGTATTTTATTCAAACATGTTATTATTTCTTTTTTTTCATTCAACGGAGATCGGATTTCCTATATTCTTTCAGGCAAACTGAAAATTTTTAAAACATTTTCAGTGTAGCTAAAATGAGGTTGTTCAATACGTTATTTTTGAGACCCACCGCTATGAAGGCAGATCAAACCCCTTTTTATTTTGCTGCGAAATAGCTTGGAGATATTTTTGCGGATCACTTCCTTTGAAACTTTAAAATTGAGATTTTAGTGTAGAAAAATTAATATTTCCAAGTTTCCAAGAAAAATATATTAAAATATTTAAAAAGATTAACTCTAATACCTTAAATGTGCTAATAAATTTTGTGGAAACCTGTTGTACATGGGTCTTCCCTGTTAAGTAAAAATAAATGAAAATTTCATACATTCAGTAATATAATATCAATATTAATAACAAAATCAACTTCACCCAATATTTTTGCCTCTTTGGTCAATATTTTGACATTTTGACAACTCAAACATAAAATGCCCCGCAGATTTAAACGTCATTTTATTTACAAATCTGTAATAACTTGGCCAAATCTGTAATTACTTCGGTTCGACTAAAAATATTTAAATCAATGACACATTTTTCATGCACAGCAATATTACCCGATCTAAGTACACATTTTATTGTCTGATACGAATCAAAATATAGTTATTTTTGTTCTACTATTTAACAAATATTAAAATATTATCTGGAAAGCCAAATATATTAACCGAAGTAAATCGCCAACTAATCGTCATATGGTCTCTAACCGCTTGGACTATCTAATACATAAAGTAAACAATAACGTAATTTTACTCCGGTTCAAAATCATTTAGAATATAATTTAATTTGGTACGAAAATGTTCTCAACGAAGAGCACAAGTCAAATATAATTCAATTACGCCACAGCTGTTTGTTGGAATTTTTGCCAACTTCAAGTCCCATGAATTTGTATCCGATGGGCCCATGCATACACAAGAATTTGCAATAATAGAATTACGCAACGGTGGGCCAAACTTCTCAATTATTCTGTGAAATTATAAGCCCTTAAGTTGGCGATGATGTTCGAGAAAGCGCAAACAAATTAGGGGCGCTGAAGATGGTATTTTGGCGAATACCAGAATGGCTATCCGTCCAGCCAGCTGTGTCAATATAATAAATTCCCCAAGTTTTTGAATTATATTCTCGACCAAATAATAACGTTTAAAATTACAGAATTAGATCTAATGGCAAAAAATGATGTAACTGAAGGAAGATCGCATTTTTTTGTAATTCCTATGAATTCTTGAATCAAATTGGGTTTCAAGAATATATCTCATCCCGCAAAAACGTTTAGTATGAATAAAAATCTCATCTGGTAAATATCAACTTATAAAACGAAGTATACATTAATATACAGGGTGGCACATGAATCGTGCTACATTAACAGTAACTGTCAATGGGGAACGATATTTGAAGATGTTAAAGGAGCTTTTTTGCACAGAGCTGCCCCGGAGACGTATCCGTTTCAACAGCATTTGGTTCCAGCAAGACGGAGCCACCGCACACATAGCCAAACCAGTCATAGCGTAGCTCCTACCGAAATTCCCAAAAAAATTAATATCTAGAAACTCCATTTTCGGCTGGACCTCAAGGTCACCTGACCTGAGTGCACCGGATGTTTTTATGGGGTTATGACAAGCAAGAGGTTGGACAAAACAAAACCGAGGAATTTTACTGAATTAAAGCAGTCCATTAAGCAACAACTGAGGCGATCCTGGAATGAATAATTTTCTGATCAGGTGTCGCATATGCGTGAATGTGCATGGAGGTCATTTACAGTCTTTCATCTTCAAAATGAATTAGTTATATAAAACAAAATTGTATTTTCTATACAATAAAAAAAATATATATATAAATAAGTAAAACACATTGATTCAAAAAAAGTTCTTTGAATTTCTTATTGCAGCTTAATTGGTTTGCCACCCTTACCTCAAACTAAACTACATCAATTTGGTTAAAAACCAGATATTAACTTTTTTCTATTTTTTTTTTTTTTTTGAGCTTGCTTTAGTTTTCTTTCCATTTTTTTTTTGTTTTATTTTCAAGTTCTTTTTTAATTATCAAGTTTTGGCAACATTTTTAGTCACTTGGCTGGTATTTCCTGCATCGCATTTAAAAACTTGCATTATTAGCAGTAACACAATCAATTACGTTTTCTTTTCAACAATATTGTAGTGCGTAAACCTTAGCTGAATGTGGTAACAGAATCATATCCATATAATATCCTTTTTCATCGACGGTATTGCAATAAATAACATTTTGTTAAATTTTCGTTAGACTGGGATTGGCAAATGTTATTAAAACGTGTTTAATGGCCTCTGAACATGCTACAACATAAACGCTTGCTAATAGGTTGCCGCGACTGATAAAAGCGACACTTTGGTTACTTTGATGAATGCGCCGTGGATTCAACCCTTAAAGGAAAGAGCAATCTCGGCCTCAGTACCCAGATGTACTAAAATCGAAGGTAATGAACATAATTAGCTCGGCGGTTGTTTTCTCTGATAAATGTTTAATTAACTTCATTAATATTTAACATCATTAAACCATAAGCAACATTCTTAATTGTCCTTTACACATTTATAACCATATTAAAACACACACACGTACCAACATGCATACTTACTACGCTTTGAATATGAACTCATAGCCATAAATGAAACCCCGTTGAGCGTCATAAAGGTACGTCTGGGCCTTAAAATTAAACAGTAACAACCACAACAGAAGCCACCGTTGGTCCTTTCCACATTTCTTTATGGGGTCACGCATAAGCGTTTCATAATGTTATCAGGTGAGACCTTAGTGATATATATAAATAAGTACGCATAGACAGACAACCGCAAATAAAGCGCATTGAGACATCCACAATCACAATACATATGTATGTATGAGTAAGTGTATAGGTATATAGACACAAGTGTGTAGAACTCATCCTATTCCATGGCTTATAGCAAATGATACTTTGATAAAAATACCAGCAAGGACCAATGTTAGTCCTTTTGTAGGGTGTTTGTCAATAGTCTTTGGATGATTTGACATGACGGGAAAACTGTACACCTACTACAATTTCATTTAAAAGTGTATTTTAAGGCAACACAAATAATTATTTTATAGGTTTGAGGCTTATGTTGTACTTCAAATTTTTACCCCTATGAGATCATTTTGTTTCTCTGTAAAAATTACTCAACGATTTTCAATCCATAATTCTAAAACATAGTCACGTTCCTTAAATAGGTTTGAAGAAGCAAGACACTTAGCAGTTAAAAACATTAATTCATTACCATTTTTCAAGAAAATATACTTGCCATATGCTGTGAATTATCGTTCTTGAGCGTTTATATTTTTTATTCCATTTCGAAAAATTTTACGAAATTATTTTTCAATGAAATACTGGTTAATGTTTACAGATTACTGTTACTGTAGCTCCTACAATAAAAAGGGTAACTAAACAAGTTGATTACATTTAGCAGTTTTGAAAAAAAAAAAACTTTTTTTGTTGATATGTCTAATTCATTTAACAACACCAATTAGCTTAACATAATTCTTCCAGTAGTATAATGAACTCTTACCGAGTACATGCTATTGAAAAATAAAAGAGTTTTGTCGACTTAATAAGTAGACAAAACTGTGAAGAATTTAATAGCAATAAAAATAGCAGTAGCCAGCAACTACTGAAGTTACTGGCTACACTGGGTTCACCAAGTCGTGTACATCATGCTCGGCAGTCGCGTGAACAAGAAAATTGTCCAAATTTACAACTAAACTGCAACGAAATCCTAAAAAAATCATTGAAATAAACTTGACTTTATAAGGAGAATGATATCATACCATTCTCAAAGTTATACGTACCCGTAGAATAATCTTATTTGAATTGTTTCAAGAAAATAGCGTAGCTAAGTACTAAAAGATTTCATTTACAAATAAATACAAAGACAAAATCATTGTTTGGAGATGAAATACACATTCTGTCAAGAAATTACCGGATATTGATCATTCCAAAAGACAGCTGAAAGAAATTGTCAAAAATCCATTTAATACAATTGACACGGAGTTTGAGGCGATCTGTTATTTTCGTTATTTACAGTCGGTCGGATTTCAACGTCCTTAACTATAGCCAACATCGATAAAGTGAATGAAATGATGACTGAAAATCGTTCCATCGTTCCCCAGTTGCGTAAAAGTTGCTGAAGACATACCAGAATGTGTCGATTCCAAACCCTCATTCTTAAAACATATTATAACTGGTGATGAAATGAGGTTTACGAATTTCACATGCAACACGGTCAGCTAGGTTCGAAATTATGTCTAAACAATCTGCGTTCTGCAAGCAATGTCTTTCATGCGCTTAACCAATTATAGTCCAAATAATCGGCCTATCAAAACCGAATTTTATTTTAAATCGAACAATTTGAAGCACTTTTGGCTTCAACATTCCCAGGGATACCAGAGTTTCTTCATTAAAATGAACTGAGATCAGATAACTCGAGACTTCCTTTTATGGGATTATCTAAAGTCCTAATTTTTTTTTGGCCGAGTAACGCGTGATCAGAAAAATGGAATTTCAGATCGTGTGATGTTAGACTTTTGAAAAACACGGGTTTTAAGAAATAAATGTAAAGGGTTATTTGTCTGAAATGATTATAATGGCTATCCGATGAAGTTGAATTTTTTTGCCTTTTTTTTTTGGAACGGTATCTAGAAATTAATAACTCCAAATTTTTTTTTCATTTACAGTGAACAATTGTATAGAACATTTAGCACTGAACGAGGATTTAGACCAGCCGAGAGTCTATGGCGCGGCCTCTTTAACATAATATTGGAAATGACAAAGCTGCACTTAACACTACTGCTAGCTACTACAGTATAGCCATATTCGCCAGCACTAAGAAGGATTCAGGTGGTAAATGAGGACAGAAAAAAATTATTTGTTTCGACGAACAAAGAACGCCAAACGTTAACAACATAACTTTGGAGTGGTGGATGAATTCATCTGCCTCAGATCCAAAAAACACTAATGATGCCAGTATTGAAATTAAGAGAAAAGCATTGCCTGCGAAAAGATGAACTTAGCAAGCAATTTCTTAGTTAGGGCACACCATGAGCTATACGAGTACACCGACATCGACATGATCAAGCATATTAAATTATTGTGCTGATGGACCTAAACGCTTCAGTATGAATTGTTTTCGACAACGAACTCGAATTGGAGTACAGAAGCCGGTAACCGAAACTCCGCTCAAAGGATCAAGCATTGGAAATATTGTCAAAACTAGGTGTGATGAATTAGAGAAGAATCACATAATACCGAAGTGCTGGGGATTATATTATACCTATACATGCGGCGCATTACTGATAAGAATGACTGGCCACCAACTAAATAAGCAACTAAGTAAATAAGTTGACGTACTTTTTTTTAGAAATCCAAAGTTTGATTTTCTTTAAACACATCAGATTTTTCTTGATGACACTACAAAGTAATTTATAGATGCATTTGAATGCCGCCGTACATACCATCGTGTTTAAATTGTAATTTTTGCTGATTTAAAACCAAATTTATATTAAAAATTTGTTGATGTCCTCCCGAACACAAATTTAGTCTGTAGTTTTAGGTTTAACAATGTAAAATATATTTATCTTTACTAACAATATAATAGTAATTTTTTTATTTTTAAAATGAAAATATTACGGAAAAAATGCTATTTGATTATTTCGTTCGCTGGGTCGGCTGGATATGGGAAAAAGTAATTCAAGCCATGTTTATTCGTCACTTCAAACAAATTCCTTGTTTTCTACGCCTTCCCGTTATTACATGGCTGTGTGAAGGAACACAAATTATATTTTTCGCGAATGACAACACGTATCAACAAATAGCCCATTCTTTCATTCTAACGAAAACGAGAAAAACAAAAAACAATAACTATTATAGCTACCTACATTATTATCATACCTAACGTTACCATAGAGTTCGTAACACTCTTCAACCCACCCACGTATCTGTACAATGGAGAAAAACACAATAAAACAGAAGAGAAATAATAAATGGTTACGCCCTTGAGTATAATAAAATATTTTTGGGTGCAAATATATTTCTAGTTGGTCTCGCATTCTTCTGCGTGCTGGATACAAAGATTTACACTCCCAATCACGCACTCAGTAACACTGCTGCCGCAGCCATGGAAAACGCTTCATAAATTCATATCGCAAAGATTTAATTGCTAAATAAACTTACCGATAATACGCAACTTTATGGGTGCCATGGTCGCCAACATTTTCGGTCTCGGAAATGGTGCTATAAGGCGCTAGAGACGAAGATAGTTATGGCGCTGCGACGGTGATGCCGTCGCCTGGAATGGTTGCGACGAAAGATGGACGATGGCAGCTGTTGAATTTATTCCGCCTGAGAGTATAACTGGCTATAATTCGCTTATTCTTTGTGAAAACAGTATTTTCAATTTAATCCGAATTTGCAAAAGCAGCTGCAGCTGTGGGGAATTCAATTGTTTGCTCCTGTTATTATTGGCCCGGACTGGTGTTAATCACTCAGGATTTTTTCAACGAAATCTGTCACATTCAGTCAATATTTACTTGCATTCACAATGTTGCAATTAACTTGTTATTATTATTATTATTATTATTAATAAAAATTGTATCCGCTCTCATACATTCATTAATTTGTACACGTTTGTTACATTGGCCACTCACACCAAGCCAAGGCAGCAAAGTTGCCCAAGAGTTTGAGCATGTATTTGTGTATGTTTATCCGATGACGATGTGTGCGTCTGTGTGCAAACACTTAATGTTCAATTTACAATTACACCAAATGCATAATAAATTTGTCAATTCAATTTGTTGCGAATCATACCGCGTTTTTCCTCATTCACATTCACATCTGCACGTTCTTTCTCATGTGTCTGTCCATTCGTTTCGCTATCTATACGTATGTATCTCTGTGTGGTACGCTTTATATGATTATAGTCATATATTTTAATTTGTTATAATTAAATGGAATATGTAGGTTTTTTGTTTTGTTTCATTCTTCAGCACTTTAATCATTGTAATGCTATCATTTCTGTGTATTTTAATTCAATTCAAGAGAAATTGTCATTGTGTTGAACTGATTTCTCCCCTCTTATACATTTGTAAATCACTACCAATCGGCACTGATGTTGTTGTTTATAAGCCGCACAGATTGCAGTTGTTTTTGTTGTTTGGTAGAAACTTTTACACATTTTCCATTCTCATTTGAATAATGCGGGAGTGGTGGTATTTGTGCTTTAAGTCCGTTCAACATCTGTAATGAAAATAATAATCGGGAAACAATTTATTAATAAAGTTTATCGTTTATTTATGAATTCAACAAATGCGAATAAAGAAAACAGAAAAAAATTCTGATGTGACATCTGTGCATTGGACAATCTTATGCGACGCAATTAATTGTAGATGAGAACTTCCCGCCAACAATTCCATAAAATCAAATTATAAATTTGCAGCAAACATGTAACACACTGAATCTTCATATGAGGGCACCTGATAAAGCTGATACTAGATGGTGATTAATGTGGGCTACAACAATCCTAATAGTAGGCCTCGACTCTTGCCATGAGCTTTGAAGGGGCATTGACAACATAAAGAAATGCATCGACATGGAATATGACGTCGGTCTGGCGGATTTTACAAGGACCATGTTTTATGTACGTGGAATAACACAACTTTTACTGAGAGGGAATCTATCTGATATCTACGATGTACAGGGTGGCGTAGCAATTGCAATACAATACGAAATTCAAATACCTTTTTGTTAACCAATATATTTCATTTCTTTCCTTTTATTGTATAGAAAATTTAATTTTATTTTATATGTATAACTAACATTCACGCATATGCGGCACTTGATCAGAAAATTATCCGTTACGTGATCGTCTCAGTTATTGTTTTAATGGACGGCTTTAATTCAGTCAAGTTCCTAGGTTTTGTTTTGTACACCTCTTGCTTGACATAACCCCATAAAAAAAGTCCGGTGCAGTCAGGTAAGGTAACATTGGGTGCCAGCGGAAAGTGGAGTTTCTGGACATTAATTTCTTTGGGAATTTCCGTTCGAGCTCCGCCATAGCCGGCCTGCCTATGTGTTCTGTTGCAACATCTGTAGAAACGGATACGTCTTTGGCTCAAATATGAGTAAAAGAATTCCATCAACATCGTTAAATAACTGTCCCACTGACAGTTGACAGTAGCACGATTCGCACACCATACTGTATCTGAGGGTTGGTGGGTAGACGGATGTTTCCTAGGATGCTTGGTACCGCTTACCTCTAAAACGCAGGCCTCTCTACCTGATCCTGTAATTAAGCAGGCAAAGGGTATGATGCTTGCGAACAAAAACAAAGTAGTGTCGCCTTGTGCCAGGCGCCCTAGGAAAAGGTGGATTATGTCTTGGGATTCACCTATAATATGATATCAAACTGATCTTGGAACTCGTTTTTCGAAAACCAAGTAAAGGGGAGATTCATAGTTAAACAAGACACATCCTGGCAACAGGTGCGACATTGAGAAGCCGTCGGGAGGTATCAGAAGATTTATCTTTTCCGTAAATATAGTTGTATGACCAGAGAGATCTGGTAATGAAGTATGATAGGAGCATGGTGTACTTTGCTGTGTTGATATTCTCTCCTCGGACATTGAAAATCTATGCCGTATTATTATGGATTACCAGTTCCATGCGAGGTATGATAAAGCAAAACTGGAGTAGCTTGTTTGCGAAACCCAGACCAGAGGGTTCTTCTCTTCTGGTAGCACGGGTGACCAGGTGCCCAAGGAAAATTATTCCTTCCTGGTCAATGGTGTTGGACCCCTGGTGGGAGATCGTGCTATCTGTGGTTGCCCGAACAAGTGTTTTCAGTGCTTTTGCGTTGCTCATGTGTCAGCGAAGGAAGGGATTAGCTTGGAGAACACTGTTCATATCTATCCGAGGTTTTCCTAGATACCTCAACTCCTACCCGGGAGGTAGTTCACTTCATAGCAAGTGGCTACGAAGGTACTTTGGCCGAGTGAGAAAGTGGGACCTGAGGAAGTTTTTCCAAAGGACCTACTTCCAATCTCTGGTAGTCTGGCTAATCCTTCGAGATTAGTGTGAGTACCCCAAAGAGGCGCTTGCTGTCGCTAGAAGAAAGAAAGAACACATAACCAAGAAAGAAAAGCATATGACTAGAAAACGGCACCTGTGTGGTGGCACACCATGGGTAAGGCTTTCCCAGCGAGACTCATGTAAAACCTTCACATAATGTATCTGAGGGTTGATAATGCTACCATCAGGATAAGAATGCCCTTGACGACTGTACTCTGGCTTATAATAGAGTAAAATTGTAGGAAGTTGTGAAGTTAGTTGACGAAAGACAAAAACCGCTTACTTTGACGTTAAATCCAGAACGTAGCCAAAAAGCCATCGTCCACATCGAGGAAGAATTATTTTTTATTAGCCAATTTGAATGATGAAACACTGTGGTTTCGACTCGTGGAAAAAATCAAGCTCCACATAACTATAATTATTTTCTTATTTTGTGAATTCAACATGCTTTGGCGCTGCAATAGAAAGTCGAATCTGGAGGTCTTCGGCAGAAATTATTGAGCATAAAAGCTTTATTTGACGGTAATATAAATATAATGTATATAAATGAATTTTCAGTCAAGTCTTCGAATTACCTCTATAATTTAGAAGAGAAAATTTGGAAGTAGCAAAATATACGTCTTTGCTATCAAGTCTAAATAAAAGTTCCATGTTTGACAAGAGGATTATTTGCTAGAGAGTCAAAGCAATTTCATAAGAAAATGTGAAGTTTTAATAATCTTTTTAATAATTTATTGTATTATTTATTAGATAAGAAAAAATGCGTGTCTTTGTCGAACATTTGAACAAATGTCGTTTACACCCTCAAACCAAGTTTTTTGAAGGGGGACTACAAAACAAATTTTAAAATTTTTTTAAGTATAAAGTTTGATCAAAATCACATCGTGTAATCGGTAGGATTTTATAATGTAATTAATTGTAGAGTTCCTCAATTTTGTTTAAATTGGAGTTACCTGAAGGAATGGTCTGATCTTTTTGAAATTTCGCACTCTAAAGGACGAAAGGACAAATATGTATTAAGTGGTGTAAAGCTTTGTTAGAATGGAATCATGCAATAGAATGTTGAAGTGTGATTATATTTTAAGGTCCAAACATGCACTCATGTGGGAGAAGCAAGAAGGTATGGTTCGCATTGTTTCGTGTAAATTTTGTGGGGACTATGAACATGTTAAGCCATATAAAATGCAGTCTTTATCAGAACGTCAAATAGGGTATTATAATACGACAAAATTTCGGGACACATAGATCGATTCCGTCTAATGTTTGCATTACATAGAGTGACTAATTCGTGATTAGTTTTGCTTGAATCAGATCACCTACCAGGGAATTATAGTGTGTCCGAATTTAGAGGTCTACAGATCCCTTTGTATCTGAATTACAAAAAGGTTAGATCCGATTCTGTTTATTTGTCAATCAAGTGTAAACTAAATAAATTCCCTTATATTCTATGATTTAAATATGGAAGAGTTTTTTACATTCAGCGAGTTTGCACGCATTATATTTTTAGACTCGTTCAAGAACAAACAACAAGCCACAAACCAATTTACTCAGGCAAGTTTTGATCAGTATAAGATCATTTAATATCACATTATTTCATTTGTACGAGAAGTAGGTTTGATTATAGCGGAATGTTTGATTATAGGACTAGGTTTGATTCTAGAGGTATACGTTTTTCTTTTTTTTAACAATGAATTTCACAAATTTTGCATTTTTAACCATTCATTCGATAACTAAAAGCAATATATGATTGTATTGTATAAATTCTGGAAAGAAACATGCCAAAAACAAGGAAAAAACTTCCCTACACAAGTGAAATAATTGTCATTTTCATTTTTTTTTTAACCAGAATACCATTTATTCATTTGAAACGTCCTTAAACAATTAAAAAAATGCTCGTGCAGTGACCAAATGTAAAATTTTAGAAACTATTATTTTTCCGATATTTCCCAATATTCGCATCATTTATTTGTTAATAAAAAGTAGCATTTGATAAATTTAGAAACAAACCAATCTAATTATTATTAACCAATCTAATTATATATATTTGCAAAGAACCACCATCGTTGTGGACATGATTTTTGAATAATACCGAAAAAAAACGTTTTTCGCTGGGAAACAGGATAAATCGATATGTTATGGGCAAAAAGAAATTTTTTCTAATTCGTCCACTGAACGGGCGATGAATCGGTAAAGGTGTCAATATTGGTCTATGTTTCGACATAGCCCAATAAAAATAAGCATATCAAGCTTGGTTTTATCAGCTCTTGTTTTTATATAGCACACATGATTTTTTCATACTAAGGACCACGTATGTTAAAAATAGGTCATGTCGTGAATAAACATATGTACAAATATAACTAAAAAGACAATTTTGGAATCGATGTTGTCGGGTGTTGCATGTTCGATATTGACCGACTAGAATATCGCGCCGCGGCCAACACTGGGGAAACATCTTCCAATTATATTACAATTGTGTGCCGAAATTGTGTAACAATTTTTACTTGACTATGCAGCTAATATCTGTATACCATGATATATACAATTTGAAACAACAGAAGTTAGCGTTCAAAGTATCTAGTATCTAGTGTCTTTTGACCAAATGTATTTCAGAGTTTGTTAAATCAATTGATCAATTCTTGTATGTCATTTCTAATTAGTAGGCGGCAGAAATCATGATTTTTTTCCATTCCATTACTTTAAAATTCTTTACAAAGTTTGAGGGAATTAGGACAACTAACAGCGCCGCTTCTGGTATTTCCCACACAAGTGACCGGGTTAGCCCATATATTTATAGCTTTATAAATTTCAAGGCGTTGTGCTTTAATTAGTCGAATTTAGCGCACATGATGCGTTAGAGGTAAACCTAGTTTTGAGAGTGGAAATAGACGGTATGGCCACGACACTTCTGGTACCTGCAATACAAATCGACCGGTTTATCGAAATTTATATTTCTGAGAAAATCCTTAATTCGTAGACTCCGGTTACTTAGATATTTTTATAGCTTCACCCGGAGGAATGAAGATATGATATGGCCAAAAATGTAACAACCAGAAGGAAGCGTTTCAAGTTGATTGCCGCAAATCTTTAAGAAACTTAAAACCTAACGCAGGACCGAGGACTATAAATGGGCTATATTAAGTCATCCCATCCGGTACCTCCCATACAAATTGACCGATTTTTCAAAATCTCTCCTCTGTAATTTCTAATCGGTAGGCTGCAATGGACTAGATTCTTCTTTAATATGTTACATTGCATTTCTATATAAGCACTTAGAAAAATTTATCAATTGCAACTCGCATTCTGGTACCCCCACACAAATTGCCGATTCAACTCATATTTTTAGCTTCATATCTTTCTAGTAGTTATATTGAATTCAGTCAAATTTGGAACACGTTATGCGTTTGGTGAAATATAAAATTAACCGGATATCCACGTTTCCGTACAAATTACCTAGTTTTACAAATATGTTTTCTAGATTCACAACTTTTATTCAGTTACACAATTTTTAGCATCAAGCATTTAGCGAACTTAATTATACATATGAAATTGGCAGAAAATTTTTTAACTCAACGCGGCCACTCTGATATCTTTCAAACTTTTGCAATGGTTTAATTGTTTACCTTTATAATATTTGGTAAAATGTTGAAAAGCCCAGATCCATATCTGTCATTCAGTTACACTAAATGCAGTATAATTTTGCATACCAAATTATATAATTAATATAATTTTGCAAATCAAATTAAGAAATGTCTGTTGTCTTCCCATTATTTCTAATATTAGAACTTCAGGAAGTTATAATTTTGATTCTTTAGAGCACACTCTATGGAAACCAAGCGATTTGTCATACCCATTCTGATAGCTTTACCTTTTTGCACCAGCCCAAAAGAAGGATAGGTAAAAGTATATGTTGGTTGGCTCAACTGACTAAAATTCCTGGATTTTTTTTTTTTTTTTTTTTTTTGTATTCCCCAAATTACAAAAATACCATATTAACGAAATATACACGATATTGATGTTAAAACGAGTCAGAGTGAAACTTTTTAGGTTGGATATATGCTCCTCATTCCCTTCGAATTTCCATAACCAAATAATAAAAATATATAAATATTTGTGTACAGTTCACTCTCTGCCAACAGTATGGATTTACTCACAGATGGATTTAAAGAAAAGCGGGAATTTATTGACTTATTGGTTTATAGATGAAGTTATTGATATTTAATGGAATCGCTGCCTCTCTCTGCAGATAAAAAAAATCCAATTACCCTACTAGCCGCACTTGCCAAAATTCAAGAATAACCCTCATGTTTTTTAACTGCCCAGGGAAGGCACAAAAGTGTGATATTGGAAAGCATTTCTAATTTTCTCATCAGATAAAGAAGCATACAGGGAGCGGGAGTTAATAACGACCAATACCATAATCAGTAACTGCAGACATCCCATAAAATATGTGATAAGTAAAAGACCTAAACCTAAACAAACACAAATAATAAACTGCAGGATCTTTCAAACAGTGATCACTGTTATCACAGTCTCGCTCTAATGATAAGAAAATTACATACTATCTTTTATATGCAGTCTAGACAAATAGTCATAAACACATTACTGATAATATTCATGTTAGCCCTTAATGGAGAAAGAACATAGTTTAAGATAAAATTTAAACTAAGATATCATTAAGAAATATTTTCCATAAATAGATAATAAGTAAACCATTAGGGTTCAGTCTTAGAAAATATATGGAATAAAGAACAGCACTTTGTTTGCTGCAAAAAATATATATTTTTTACTCCTTCTTAAAGAAAAGAAATTCTAACTCGGGCAAACACATATCGATTTTTTATTGTAAGAATATTTTGAGCGAGCACTGCGGAAGAGAATGTCAGAACGAAGGCGTGTGGGGAAATGAATCTGAGCACTATTCAAAATAGTTGCGAACAAGCATATTAGTTACTGTCCTATTAAAATGGCCGTCAAATGTATGAGGCACGATGACGTTGAATTTGAATTCATAAATCATAATATGTGGGACTGGATTTGAATGACGGTTTATTAGTAGCGGCTGATATTGTGTTACAAAACTGTCCTTTAGTTTTCGAGTTCATTAATTTCAATTAAAAATCAAATTACACATCGCACTATAGGAGATGTTTTAAATTTTTTGATTAATGTAGAACAATAATTGATATTTAGCAACATATGAAGTTATTCAGTAATATGGGCGTACAAAATTTTGCACCAAACCATTAAACATATTATTCATTTGAAAACTTAATTTAGGCATAAATTTTGCAAAGTTATTCAGCTTATATCAATATTCCCAAAATACCTAATTTTTTTTTTCAAAAAAGTCCACTAAAATTCACACACTTTACTAATGTTTACCCTGCTTCATTATGATTTGAGAACTGAAAAAATTTTACTTTCTGTTTACATTTGTAATAAAACTTTTGATCTACTTTTAAGTAAAATTATCAAATGAAAACAGGAACGCAATTTCATACTCGCTCTTCTTCTTGTAGACATCATTTACAACCTATACTGGTTTTACTAAAAATCAGAGTTTTTTCCTGGAATAATTAAATGTGGCATAGATAGTGGATTGGTTTTGTCCTACGACTATAAAACATCTCCGTAGAAAATATCTGGCCTTTATTCATCCTTTCAGCAGGCATGCTGGCGGAAGAGTATTCTGGAATTGTCCTAGGTCAGCAATATAATCATGAATACATGTACTTTGTGACTTCCAACATGAGTATCTTTGTATACAACCAAAGTTAAATAAAATCTTTCTCATAAAATTAAATGTTAGAAGTACTTATACGTGTTTAGGTATTTGCTTTCAAAGTTATATGTACACATTGCTAGTCCTTTAATTTGTACTCGCTTACAACGTTAAGGTGCTTTTAATAACATATCGATATTATTGAGTTGAGTAGTATGATATGGAAACACAAACTACTCAATGTTTAGTATCACTACCACCTATCTTTCATAACAATGGAAGTTCAACACTCTGTACTTTTTGTTGGCCCAGTTTTCATTTTTATGTGCTAAATAAGAATATGAAAACAAGTGCAGATGTTTCGCTCAGATGAACTGACTTCATCCAACGTAGTTTTGTGATGATGAAAAACTTTGTGTGGTTTCGAAAGTGGCGCTTCTCGGTCGTGTTGTGTGGCTCGTGGTACCGTCTTGTTGAAACCACATATTGTTCAGTTCATAATCTTCAATTGCGGGCCAAAAAAGCCCATTATGATACGGTCATAGCTCTCTGAATTGGAATTCATTTTATCCGCCGAACTTCCACTACGTTTTCAGCAGTTCGTACGGATTTTTCCTTGTGTTACCAGATCCTAGCATCGCGAAGAACATCTACCTATACATATTCAAAATTTCACACCATAATTGTCATTAGTGTTTGAGCCGCGCTTTGTTTTGTACGGCGCAGAACATCTCATAATGGGTCTATTGTAAAGTTCAATTAGAGAGGCTCACGGTTTAAAATTGTTCGTTGTTTTGTTGTTAGGTGTTCAGTTTAGTTTTAGTTTAATTTTAAGAAAAATCGCCTGCAGATTCACAAATACATAAAATTTGCATGTTAACACCAAGTAGTTATGCTGTGTGTAAAACCACGTCACAAACCTAAGTTTTTGAAAAATAACTTCGAATTTGGGTATTATCGAAAATAAATAGTATAAATAGTTTATTTTTTCTCATTGCCAAATTCATCAAAAAGTGCTATAAACCGGGAAGCAGTGCCATAATTTGTTTTTAGTAAGAGACTAAGTTTGTTCTAGTTTGCTCTAAGATAAAGGATAAAGGAAAAGGATAAAGGAAGATAAAGGATAAAGGAAATCGAGGAATAGTGTATCAAAGTGTGAAGTTCTTGACAAAAATAGTGTTTTTCATTAATAGAATATTAAGCTCTTTTCATCGTTAAATGAATACTAACTACTTCAGCGGTGCTTCCTTACTAGCGTTATTGCATACGAAATACACAAACAAAAATACTATAATATCATTAACTAAATGACCCCTTTGTCCTTCTTTGTTACAAATTCTTTGACCTGCAATTTTCTATTATTTTCCGCACCGCCTTCTGTTTATTTTTCCCATAGTGCGAGTTCGCAATCCATATGATATTTGAATATGATTAATAATTTTATAAGATAATTATAAACAGAATACGATATTGTCAACATTCTGTGAATGGCTGACATGTAATTATCCCTCACCATGTATGGTATTTGCAAAAGCTTTTAGCTGCCTCTTAACAACTTTGATTAACTGTAAGTCTTGAACTTTTGCATGTAACAGACGATTTTCGACATCCTAGCAGTCATCCATTATAAGCATTTAAAGCGCAAATCATTTTTAATATAAGGCAAACAGATCTTTATGGTATGAAAGAACACAAGTAAACGATGACACAGCCTATTGCATTTACGCAACAATCTGTCAACATGTAAGGGTTGATACCAGAAACTTCAAAGTATCAAACAACTCTTATAGCGTTTATAGTAAGGCAACTTTTAATTGAAATATTTATGTTGATGCGAGGACGTCGCATTAATTTGAAATTTCCTGCCAAATGCAGCTCTTATCTGATTATAATCTAAAAGGTAGCACAGCACCCCTAATTTATGAGATACGAACAAGTTAACAAAGTTTTCAATTACCATTACCATTTCATATTTAGCGTAGAATAAAGGAATAGATTTGAATGTTATTAAACTAAAAGTTAACGGTCTCATGCAGACGTGATCACCCCACTGCCGTTGTGTTTTATATCAATATGACGTTAATCAAAATTCAATCAATTCAGTAGTAATAACATTTCGGGTTATTATAACGTAATAAAAGTAGAAGTTTCGAAATTAATTAATTTCCAACTTTCTAAAGTGTTACAAAATGATTAGCGGAAAAGGACAGAAAAATCGACCTCTCGTATTTCTGCCAATTTTCCTTTAAATAGATTTCAACAGATTTTGTGCATGTTCCAGAAATTCGTCTGTTGCGTCAAATGAGCGATGTTTGCCAATAATACATTCGCTTAAAAAAGAAAACGTTTGTGCTTTTCGTGATGAAAATTAAGATAAGAGTACGAAACTAGATGTTGGCCAGTCGCCACGATTTCAAATATCAACTGGCTAAAGTCACTTCAGGCATCAGTAACTTCTAAACATTGTGTATACAATGAACGGATTTTTGCTTTATAAGCTGTCCCAAATAACATGCTTTTATGTTCTATAATTATCGTTGTAAGGAGATAGAAAAATAGTTCATTAAAGTGTCTTGTTCACGAGAACAGCAATTGTTCAACAATTGTATACATAAATTGGCACAACTGCCCTCTATAATGGCGTGGAATTTGAGGATGATCTGTATGTCAGTTTGTTTACAATGCTCGATTTCATCATTTCATTTCAAATGTGTTTTGCGATTTTAACAATTGATAAAAATATCAAGCAAAAAAATTGGCAAAAACATCTGCATATGAGTGGCACAGTGCATTGGCAGCCGTAGAGATGTGGTGGATGATTTGTCTCTCTTTGGTGAGCTTACCAACGTCTTCAACTGTAGTTAAAATCGATAAGTTAAAGTAATGGGTAACTAAAAGTGGTAACTAAACTCTCCGTATCTCACGAATCAACCATGTACCATTTTCTACGACTGTTTGGGTATAAAACGAGTTTCCAATAGACTAGTTTCGAAAAACGTGAATTATTTTCAAAAATGCAATCGCATAGACATACATATATGCTAAAGCGACTCAATCTCCAGCCCTCCGGTGATGAAATATGGGTTTACGAGTTTGACATGCAAACTTTTCAGCAAACTCAGGGACGGTGTCTTCCGACTGTGCCAAAACCGAAAAAAATCACATCAAAGTCGATTCAAAATCAAAAGTAATACTTAGAATTTTTGCCAAAAGGTCAGATTATAAACAAAGAATATTATCTGAGAGTTATGCAGCATTTGAAAGAGTAAATTCGTCGAAAAAGCCAAGATTTCTAGAAAGAAAATTGGTAGATATTGCACCACGATATGACTTATGAGGCTATCATTGTGAACAAAAAAGCATCGTCGAACAGCCACCGTATTCACATAATATGGCTCAAATGTTAAAGCATTTTCAGCTGATAGAAGATATAAGAAAACGAGCGGCATAAAACGCGTTGACAAAAGTTTTGATGATTGGTAGAGAGCTACTTTTGAGGCGATACAATAAATTAAAATAATTTATTTATCAACTGCTGATACTTTTTTGACAGGATGTACGCACCCACTGGATTGTGTTCAACAGTGTCAGCTAATACGTTGCTGGCTAATGGCAGCGAGATAATTTTTTAACAAACATCAGTCTGTAGTGTCATTTACAAGTGTTATTTTCTCCAGAAGTGGGTTTGCCATTTTTTCGTAATGCACACTTACTTGTTACTAGGGCCGTCATCAGATTACTGAGGCAGTAAAAACGACTTTGTTTCATTCGTACTATAGTGACGACTCTTAATTATGCATTTTGAAAATCGATTTTAGTTGTAGATTTTCCGATAACTGCGCCCATAATTAATGAATAGTTAATTCTGAAATACAGCCATTTTTGGTAGATTTAATGTTTGCATAAGCAAATTTTAAATATTTCACCAATTCGTCTCTCTTGGCATATCTTCGAGAACGGTAACGGTATGCCAATTTGTCGGTAGGTAAATGAGCTTGTATGAAACAAATTTTTCCTTCACATTTATTTATAATATATTATATGTAAATATATAATAATAATGCAGACTTTACCCTATTTTCCAGCGAAAAATAGTTTATACCTGAAACTCATTCCAACAATAAAGACAATAGCTGGAAAGTGTAAATTGGCGTGATTCTTCACCGCAATTAATAAACATTAAAATTGTTGAAAAAATACTAAACATGAGTATTATATCAGAATTGTGTTCAGTTTTTGTACAGACAAGTTTTTCCCTATTGTGGTAATTAATTTTTCATCTGCAAATAAGCTCATCTTACTACAATTTCTTTTGAGTTTTTCTCTTAATTACCATAACAGCATTTCAAAATTTAGAGCCTCCGAAACAAATCAGTTAACCGCCAGTTATCGCTTAAATTCCTGAGAAAGAAATAAAATTTCTGTTCAAATCATGTTCATTAAAAAAGATGATTTAAGCGGTTTTTGCTCATTTACAAATTCTGTTACTGATACTCCCGAGGGAGGGTGCGAATCTACGTATGTGTGTGTGTGTGCACACATACTGTTTTGTACTTGTATAAAAGCCGTTTTTTTAAATGACGTGTTCAAAAATTCTGAAACCTAATTGAGTCTGTTTAGTTGTTATGATACAAATTATTACGGCACGAAAAGTTGCAGCAACAAAAGCCATCAATAATATTAATGGCTGAAGTTTCATACAGATATATATTCTCAAATAGAAAGAATCAAGAGGGAAAGTTCGATAGACTGTTGGCAATAAAAAACAAATGCTTTTAAAATCCAACGAGCTTATCTCTAAACGCAATCAAATACTGGGAACGTAGCAGATGTTGAGTAGATTGTAAGCGAAAGGAAAGTGAGCCCTTATTTGAAACATCAAAAATAAATAAAAACTTGCAATTTTAAAACATATTTAAAGAATAATTTATGTTTCTCAAGGACAGGTATAGCTGGAGATCAACATAAGTTCAAATTGCGAGTCACTACAGGTGTACAAACTGAAAGCATTCTCAAAATAGTTGTATGTAGTGACTATTGGAGTAAAATACTATTTAGTTTTACTTTAATTTTAGTTGTTTTTTATTTTGAGGCCAGTCAAGGTATTTCCAGATTTTTATAGCCGGGGCCATGCTCTCTTTTCCAACCATAACATAATATAGAAAATAGCAATTTCGTGATGGGTGAAACGATATGCTCTTACGGTTTGACCTTTACATCGATTTTTCAAAAAAAAAAAAGAGTTTCTATACCGATAACATATGTATCACTTATTTTTTAATTAATTTTTATAACGACTTCCACCATTTTATCGGATTATTAAAAAGGGTATGTCATCGACCAGTGTTTGCTGACACATACATATATTATTCTATATATCAAATATCATTTGTATACATTTCGCAGTTCATCAAATATACCTTTTCAAAATGTTCTTTACCTTACCTTTATGTAAGCTTTTTTTCGCTTGAAAATATTTCTTTCTATATCAGGAGCATCTGGATCAAATAGTATTATCTTTGCTCCAACATTTCATAAGATACCGTTGTTACTCGAACACACAAATATACAAATATTGAATTTTATATATACGGACAACACGGCTATTTGTTCAATCTTTTTCGGATGGAATTTGATTCTGCCGATAATTTAGTATTATTAAAATTTTATGAATTTCTTTTTGAAGTGTCATCACACTGCTAACTCTCCCTTGGGCTTATTTCAATAGCAACAGCATATGTAGCAAATCTAATATGTTTATCTCTAATAGTCAACGAGATGTTGTCGTTTAAATCTTTGTGTGATATGGACGGGACTACGCTCTTTTAACAACTATAAACTAATATTGCATATGACAATTTCGTGATAATAACATGCTATGCACATAGAATTTTCAAAAAGGAGAGTGGTACCACTCATTTTTTGGGAGGACGTGTAACAACCCCAGCATTTATGGCATTGGCCATCTTAACCGTTAATTTCTGTGAGTGGTGTCACTTCCTAATCTTTACCTTACATAGTTTATGACAATTTCGTGAATGGTAGCTACACACCACTTAATATTAACGACGTTCGGGCAGTGACTTTGACCATTTTAGCGGGTTTTTAAGAGTATGACACTGCCCTTTTATTGGTGCCTCATACTTTACTTTATACTAGTAGTAGTATCCATATACCTATTATAGTTCACGATATTAAGGCATTCAAAATGTTAAGGCGTGTAGGCTGCGCCACACCTCCTACATAACCTTTACCTGATATAGCATATGACAATTTTATGATTGGCAGTAACTTACTGACCATCAGTCAGTTACTTTGTTTACTGGAAACAAATTTATACGAGGATACAAAAACTTCTACTTCTTTTTATTTCAGTATCACATGTGTCACATTGCATTTTTGTACCTCTTGTAGCTGATGAGGTATCGCCGTTCAAATTGTGAAATTGTGTGGGTGATGTAAGCACCTTTTTTCAACCTTAACGTAGTATAAGATGTGACTATTTCGTGATTGATTATGAGTAAATGTTCAATTTTTATTGCTGGTCACAGTTACTTAGGTCGCTACATCAAATTTGTTGAAAGGGGTATGACACCGACCACTTTTTGTGCGAACATATTTCTTTCCATGTAAGTGGAACATGTTTTAAATTACATTTTTGTGCATCTAAAAGTTCATGAGATACAGCCATTCCAATTTTTAAGTTGTGCCCTTTTTTCTAATCTTAGCCTAATGTAACTCATGACAATTTTGTGAGTGATAATAACATATTATTAGTAGCTGCCGGTCGGTCTTCTGTATACATCTAATAGTTCATTAGATATGATCGTTCAAAAATTGTGATTGAATACCTATTCAATAATATGTCCTATGATTCCTTCCCCGGTGACATAAATATACTGCGAAAGTTTCATGACAATAAGTCCATTAGTTTACATACCTATTCGGAAGAAATTCAAAAATATACAAACATACAATTTGATATCCATATATATAGACTCTGAAGTATTCTGTACTTCATAAACATGTTGTGCGTTCTGAATAAAAATAGGATCAGAAGTTGAATTCCTTACCAATTTCGTACTTCATCTAGAGTGAGTCTTTTTGCCCATTTTCACGGTCCTGTCTTAGATGTAGTCGTAGTATTTTCTGATGTCCCATGATTTATATGCACTGACCATGATGACGCTTTTATGAAAGGATGACTCATTATTGTCGGTCTGGTTCCAAAAAAGTTCGAATTTCGGAAAAAATTAACTTTTAATCTAAGGACAATTGATACAATTATGTCAGTATAAATTTAATCGTTTTTTTGTGGATAAAAGAATCATTTTCATAAACTCTTATCTCTACAATACCTCATGAAAACACGAAAGAGTGATCAAACTTCCAATAGCTTTATGCGTATAGTTCGACCCGTGCTATCATTTTAATTCCACTTTACCCACATGTTACTCATAAATGCAAGAACTTGAAAATATCCTCTATAGCAAGCCCTCAGTCTCTAGAAGAAATATGGACATTCATTTTTTATGAGCTATGCCATCGTAGCGGATTCGACACTTTTAGTTCTGTATTATCCATTTAAGTAAGAATTTCACGAGGGCAGTCATAAAACTAGTCGACCTGACGTATAGATAGTGTCAGTAGTTTGAAAATAATTGTTTTGGCAAAAAGTGACAACCGCACAAAAGATACGCTTCAAGCCTCTAGGCGGCCCGTTGTTTAGTATTTTTATTTGAGCCATAAAAAGTTAACGATTTTAATGAATTTGTAGACATGAAAAAAATTGCTCACCGTTACATAATTCAATATTTCTATATGAAATGTCTTGTACAAAGGGCATGTACACCCAATTTTCGTCACCTTGGCCTAGTTATTTTGTCTGTGCGATGATCTGTCGGTCAGTCAAGTAATGCAATAATTTTATATACATATATATAGATTTTAATATAACTAATTACGGGAATCTATGGAACTAGATTTCAGTCGCACAGTACTCAAAACAATTTATATATAATTAAAAAAGTGCAAAAAAAGCGTCGTGAAGATGATTCACTAGAGTATTTGGCGATGTTTCACCGCAATAAAGCCCAATTTTTGCGTCGATTTATAACCACGGATGAAACATGGGTCCACCATTTCACACCTGAGACGAAGGAAAAGTCAAAGCAGTGATCTGGAATGCTATATTGAACACAATATTATAAAAGTACCTAATATCAAAAAAAAAAAAAAAAACTTTTGATCACATATGTTCGTTACATACGAAGAAAACTTGCCTTTAAGTTATTTAAGTAATTATCATAAAAGTGGATTTTACATTAGCTTTTCATGCGCGGAGTATCGTATTTAACAAAATTTTAAAACCTCCAGATGTGGTTAGAAAACGGCTATATACGTTTGACAAATTTAGTTCATGTCTAAAGAAAAGTGAAACGTATGCGAAAGCGTTAGAAAACAATGCGGTGTAACAGAACAAAGTTTTAAAGTTGACTATCGCAGAAATGTATAAAATATTAGTGACCGACAGTGACGCGCTGGTTAGTACACGCGACTATAGTTGCACGATCTCGGTTTCAATACCGCATACAGCCACTTATCACTGTTTCGATGTCTCTGACGAACACTTCGAGTAGTCAGTCGAGTAATCGACATGTCTGGTTAACGGTCCTCAAACTGTGACTTTCGGAACCATCGTTAAACTGTAAGTGATACTTCAGGATGGCCACAGAAATTATTACCTCTTATCGGAATTTTGTTTAGCACATATGCAAATTTCCAATTCTAAAATTTCTTTAGAATATTAAAGATCATCGATACTGGTGTCTTATAATCATAACTCGATCCAGGATTTAAGGACCTTTTGAAATTTCGAACACCATAATCACATTCAATTTAATCACAACAAAATTTTTGCTTTCTTTGTATAATTCTTATCTGGATTTATGTTATATATATATGTAGTTATAGCCGCATACATATGCTAATTATGTGTAGTTAACTGTGTGTAGTTATGTGTAGTTAACTGTGTGTAGTTATGTGTAGTTTTAGATTTGAATGTATTTCTTGAACTTCATGTGTAACTACAAATTTGGAGGCCAAGAAATTGTTATCCCTAAAAAGGTGTCTTAAAATACAGCACAGTCTTTATCTCAAATTTGCGTATATAAACCTATTTAATAACAATTGTCTTTTCCAAAACTACCATTTTAGTGTTAATTCCCAAAAAGTTAGTAAAATACTGTATTTTTCAACAGAATGAAAATAATTTTTAATACCCCTTAGAGGTAATTGTTGAAAGTATTCGTTTCAAGATCTATTTAACAGCACGTCAAACAACTCGTATTACAACTATTGTAGTAGTTTGAAACGAATTAGTAGCAGTTGTAATGAACGAGTTAACCTGTAATATTCACGCTCCCGAAAATGGAAAACGCTTTGATGTATATAAAAGAAATTAATTGCACGACAAGGTTTCAAAGATAGATTTACTGGATGGTATGGAACTTTGCTTGAAAATAATACATTGACCTTTCGTGATTCTTAAACGGAAGAGCCTATTTCTTCGCAACACCGTCGAAAACTGCCAGAAAATTATGCACAGGAAAAGGTTAGATGATATATAATTGCAGCAAAGTCCGAGATTCTAATGAATATAGTCATCAAGACCAAATTACGTCATATTGCGTAATGCATTAGAAATAATGAATATAAATATCCCGCTAAGCTTTTCTAATATAACGGCAACAAAAGAGGAAACAGCGCCACGTCTCCTTATGTATTAACTAAAGCTAAGATCTAAAATGTAAAGATTCACACTCCTCGGCTAATAATCAATACGAAAAAAGGAAGAATTTCAGTTACTTCCGCACAATCTGACGTTGCAACTTATAGTCCACATAAGCTAATAAATGACGATGCGATGGAGCCTTAAGGCAAGTTTCGAATGTGTATTAACAGAACCGAAATTTTAATTAAAAGAAAGTGTCCCAACTACAAAATAGTATACCAAGGCCATCAAACACCAGTCTATATCGACAAATTACCGAAAAAAGCTCTAGAGATCAAAAACAAGGACTATAAAGAGTATAGGAAGTCAAACACATGTATGCACTCATGTATTTCTCCACAATGATATGTTAGATCAGTACCGTTGTATATTCACAGCAAATGCTTCTGAGATACGGTTTCTGTACCTAATCTGATGTTTCTACCTCCAAGATTGTGTTTTCTTTCCGTATAGAAAAAGACAAATTTTGGCTGGAGAACTCGTAAAAAATTTTGTCAAGCTGATCAGGAATACACATTTGTTTCATTTGCAATAAGCATAATGCCGAATAAGTGATCGATCGTGGCGCGATTATCGCGCGCATGAGCATAGGTTCAACCCCGTATACAGTCATCTATTGAACGACGGTCACCTTGATGTATCTGACGAACACTTCAAGTAGTCGAGTAATCAACAAGTCTTGTTAATGCTTCTCAAATTGTGACGCGTGGAATTCTCGTTAAACTGTAGCTTTCGTTGCTTAAAAATAGAATGCGGTAAGTAAGCTCACTGAATGGGGGAAGCTCTCCCATGTGTAATTCATGAGATGCAAGGAAAGCAAGAGACTTTTATTTATGGATTCAAAAAATATATGTCTTTAAGAGACTTTTATGCCTCATCGAAAAAAATTCAAGTTTTACACTGATTTTTGTTATTTTGTGCTATGGAATATACTCAACAATTTAAAATTTCAAATATCATTGAAACAGTAAAAATTAGAAATTATCATCCCAATCATAAAGGGTGGATACAATACAAATCAAAAATTACTTTTATCTCTGAACAACACAATGAAAACAAGATAATTGTATAAAAATCAAAAAACAAAAGCTTATTGCGAAATTAGATATACAGTTTTTTACATGTTTTGATATACTCAAAGTATTTCTAGTGAATTTTTTCACATGTATTTTTTTTATTTAAAAATTCCATCCAATAACTGGACTAAATACATTTTTGAAAATCATTTCGAAGTAGATTGATCTATGAGCTTTGAATAATTGTCTTAGAATCAATTTTTTCTCAAGCAATAAGTTTGCCTTGGCTTCCACAGGTTGGTTATCAGTAATACTGTATAAAACAGATTTATAAAACAGACACGGCGCTATTTTTTTGTTTGCTATCCAATATTTCTTGAGTCCGTAAAATTATTTGCGGCATTAAATGTCATTGTGAAATTCATAAAGGAGAGTCTTTTAATCAAGCACACATTTAAGCTGATTTTGACTTTTTTTTTTTGCAAACTTTCACGTATTTTGACCTACTAATGCTGTAGAATTTCGCCATTATAGGACAAGTTATATTGACGAAAAAGTTATTCTTAATGAGATACTTCTTCCCATATTTCAGGTTGTTCGGACATTCTTAGACTTACGTATTGCATTACCCCTGATCTACTGAATGACGATTCATCCAAAAAGATACAAAATTGTTTAGAGCCAGGGTTTTACTTAAATGTGGACGTAAATTTTGTTGTTCACCCGAACGGGACCATTTTAAATTATGATTGCGCACTCAGGAAATAAATATTTCGCTCTGAAGTCAATCAATGTTTTAAAAGTTATTGCTCCTTCCAAATTTGTTTAAATCCCACCAACTGACGTGTTTAAAGCAGTAAACGATGTTGAAAATGCATATAAAATAAGTTTCGGGCTAAAACTTTTCGATTGGCCGACATGCTTCTTCCAAGAGCTAAATTGGCAAGCAAAGGAGTATATAAATAAACGCTACTTTTTCTACCACCAAACACAAATCTTTGTTTCCGTTAAAAATGTTAAATTGCTTACATTACTTTTCGCATACGTACCACTTATTCATATTAGATAGAATTAAACAAACCATTTGTTTCAGAATTATGCAATGAGTTTTAAATGGCAATGATTTACTTTCGCACTTAGTCCCCCATCGACCATAACGAGGGTTCAATCAATTCTTTATGAGGAAATGTACCTTTGAATTCACCATTCTTGTATGCCATTAAATTTCAAGGATTAACCATATTATAACATTTGGTTATTCACAAACGTATTTGGAGATATACCCATTTTTCGCTCAACAAAACATCAAAAGCCTCCCTTTTCCAGGACATATCACCGACTGAGCACAACACTCATAATAAAGACGCGATTTTATTTCAATTCCTTTCATCATTAAAACCAATAGCAAAAAGGGAAACAGATTTAGTATTGTGTCACCGTGAAATGGAGAGGATGTGAAAAAAATACATGAAAATGTGAAAAAGGAGAAGAGTGATGTATTTTCGCAAAGCCCATTATTAAAGTAAAAAATTTTTACAGATTTTGATGCGAGTGTGTTTGGATTACTTGAAGTAAAATTTTCGGTTACGATACTCTCAGTGCAGTTTGTAGCAGGATACTTCTGACTACAGCAATCTACGCGAATTTGAAGATGTATTGCAGCTTCTCCTGCAAACTAGTACAGAAATTTGTAATTATTCCTACTTATTATAATACCATAAATGATATAAAACTTAAAATAAAAGACTTTAACTTTGAATTTGCGATAAAAAAAAATTTATTTTCATTTTAAAAACCATCATGAAACAAACACCATTGTTATCTGTTGATGAATTTAAAAACTTACCATAGGAAATAATTTAAAGATAGTAATATCGAGAGTAGTTATCTATTTCTTTAAAATATATGTACCAAAAGCATTTCAAAATAAGGGTCAGAATCGGCGAAATATGAAAATATACATTGTTTCGAAATGTTTCTTGAGAAACTTTAAGCAACGATGATTTAAAATCAAAAACGTTTCAGAAAATTATAGTCAGGTCTAGGGAGAATTAAGTTTTAACTTCAGAAAAAAGTGGGGTTTTTAACATGAGGGGACTTTAGCCGATAATATTCCAGACTCCGAACGTCGAAATTATGTGCTTTTCCATTACCAATTGACAGTAACCTCGGAATATATCAATTCAGCGGTGATTACGAACCGTTTAATTTTTGCATGCTTTACAATCGGTGATTTTACAAGTAAATTGAGATAATACAGTGTCCTGACTTATACTAAATTTCAATATTATATATATGTGTTAAGGAACACGTCTTAGCACAGAAATGTCAGTCAAATGACCTGTCTTAAAAATTCTGCCTTTCTATGTTCCCTTATCGCAAACTGAACAAGTTTGTCTGACCTAATGTGACAAATTATATAAACAGGCAAAAATACTACACCTTGACAAATTGATCGTCCAATCAAGCCAGTTCTGAGCAAACCTTGAAAATCTGATTTTTTGGTCAAATTTGAAAATTTGCAAATTTTTGTTACGATGGATACAGCTCTACCCGAACCATCACATTTACCAGCCGACAGACAGATGGTCGTGCGCTCATTTTCTCATAAAATATAATGAATACGTAATCCTTTATTCTGCTTTATTAGTATATAAAAACAATGAATAAATTTTTTTGTGTTCTACTTTTGTCACTGATGAAATATTGTGAGTCAGCCACAAACTTCCGCAGAAACATTTCAACACTTTTTGGGTGAAAGGAGTAGATATCGTGGCTACCGTTGACGAATAAATACTTGTGTCTGTAATTAATACAAATTTTACAATGGGAGATTCATTTTCTAGTAAATATTTTAGGATCGATATTTAGATATTTCATTGTAAACAATTTAGGCCAATATTCAGAGTACTACGAAAAATACCCTTCGTTCGCTTAGAGCAACTTATGGCCCACGCAATCGACTTACCATACACATATTACTGAATAATACGGAACAGAACTACTATTACGCGATAAAAGTGACAAATCGATTCTGCACCGTTCTCATCACCTCGGCTTGCCATATGCAATAACTTGGCATAATTTTCGCAAGTGTCTTGGTTTAAAAACATATAAAATTCAATTCATTTAAGAATTGAAGCCAACTGACCTTCCAAATCGTCACCCCTTCAGAATTTAGAAAAGCATAACGAAGAGATTGAGAGATTTTCAGAAAAATCACAATTTGCTGTTGTTTATGGACTGGTGGAATCATCCGTCCATAAAATGAGGCTAGTCGGAGCGTAAATGTGAATGGTGCCCGCCATTGCGTTGTGATAGTAGACTACTTGCTACATGGAATTGAAACCCGTGACCTCCAACTTACAGATGAAATGTCAATCTAAAACATGTGGTGTCACGTCACTAGATTTACATCGGGGCTAAGTAAAGTCTATAGTCTACATGGAGGCCTAAGTTATGATTGAGGAATTTTCGCCAAGTACCACTCCACATTATCGAACGCTACGTGGAAAGTCAGAACTTCAGAATGGGCGGGGTTTATTTGAAAATAATTCCCTCAAATGAGTATAAAGATATTATTCCTTTGTATGTAATGAATGTTACCAGAAAACTTGACTTTTTTATTTTTTCTCATTTTTTAAATAACAGACGGATTTTAAGCCATGCTTAGCGTAGATTGGGGAGAGAGTGTTTGCCTAAAAAAATATTGCGAAAGGATGGTGGGAAATAGTTTTAATTATTTTTAAAACGTGTCCATCGTTTGTAAATAACTTTGGGAATGAATAAAAGCAAAAACTTGAACCCCAATCCCCATCTATTTGCTATCCCCATCCACGGAGTGAAATACTCGTATATATGTATATCATTTTATATTAAGACAAGATGAATGCGTTAAAGAAGATGAGCCTGATACCCGCCATCTTAAGAGGAATTTCTTTTCGGGAACTTGTTGATTAAAGTGTAAAATCGTTATGTACGAGCGGATAGCCCAGCCCTTTCTGGCACGTCCCACATAGATTAGATATTTTTCATGGTTCGTATCTTTCATTCTATTACTAAATTCTGTATAATCGTATAATTACCACCAAGCGTCCGCTGCTATGTACGAATGATTCTACGTTTTAAGAAAAAATGAAATCAGAAATTTAAATCCTCTGAAATTTATTTATCACTAGCACTCTTCGACTTCGATCCTACAAGTGCTACTTTTCTATCTCACGTCTGATTGGGCTCCTAGTAATTCATATTTGGACAATATACGAGTAAATTAATCTATTCCCATAGCTCGTCAGTCTAGACAATGGCATCACTTTTTAGAAATGTGTTTTTCGTAGAATCCGCTATTAAAGTGTGGACAGGCAGTAAGAGGCATGTCTGCCTTTTCATCCCCAAACTTTAGGTATAGTCTGATACAATTTTTGTCATATTTATTTCCTTACAATTTCATGATCTTCCACAATAGAATGCTTACTCTAATATCATAACTTCAGGTTCTGCCACTTGGCTCCAGACTGCTATGCCTTGTACCTCAAAATATAAATTTCAAAATACCTTCTAACTTTGGCGGCTATGGTCTGAGAGGAATGCACTGGTAGTTTTAGCTTCCATCATTTTATGTTGGACGATTGGTTTTTGGTCTCTTACCTTAACAGAGGCATATCTTGACACAGAAATCAACATTCCCTATTTTATGACTTTAACATCAACTGTTTGTTCGAGCTATTCGTTTCAAAAATTTGTATGCCTACTTTGTAATAGCAATGCTTAGAAAAATGTTGGGGATCAGCCGTTTGTCTTAGGCGATGGTATAATTTTTGCCTTCATTCCTTCAGGTTTTGTCTTATAAAGACACAATTTTTTAAATCCTCCTTTTCATACCCATGCTGGCAGGTGAAGAGGCATTTGCCTTACCCAATTCCATGATTCAGGCTTCAACCTTTTGATATTGGCGATAGTATCAATTTTATTTCCTTGCTTTTTGTTCTACCTTCTAAAGGCACGAAATTCGGAAGATTCCTTTTTTGTGCGCAACTACACTATATTATAATATAGTAATATATTCTTACGGCCTGTTTGCTCCAGAGGGGGATACGGTCACTAATTTTTATGATTCTAGCTCTATCCAATTGAGCCGCTTGTTTGCTCTGAGAGGGCACTATGGACAACAATTTCCATAACTTCATCTCTATCCCAGCGTTTAAGCTGGGCGATAGTACCAGATTTGCGCTTTTTTACTCTGCTTTTACCTTTAAAAGTACGAGTTTTAGAAAATCATTTCTTGTCTCACACCTACTTTATAAGGGGTATCTGCACCCCAATCTGCGTGATTTTAGCTTTAGTCGTATCACCTGGGCGAAAACATAACAGTTTTATGTATACAGATAAATTTTATCATATCTCAGGACAGCAATTGGACTTAATCACCACGTCCGTTTTGGCAGCAAATAGTGGATTGGCACAAATATATTTTCGCCCACAACTTGGCGTTGAAAAGGGCTTTGTAGTGCTTAACACAATTAGTTATGGTGTGCCCCATATAAATGAACCTAGTTCATCGATTTTATTATAAATTTTGAAATGTCCCTGAAACTTTTAACTCACTCGCTCTATATTAAAGCCTAAAATATCTTTCAAATGCCACCCCAGGCTTTTCAAATGCTAACGTCACTTTAAATATTGTTACCATGACCCAAATTGAGCAAAAATCTATACATATTAAATTGAATATTTGTATGTTTGTATATTTGTGTTTTTTTTTTCAAATAGGCGTCTAAAATAATGAACCGATTGTTATGAAATTTTCACAGTGAATTTATATCACCCAGGAAGGAACATTCAAGAAACGATTTTCAAGGACTGTATATAATAAACTATTAGAGGTATATAGAAAAGATTTGGTACGTATTATACTAACATAAATCTCCACGAGGGAGTTTTAAAAAGAAGTTGGGAACCGTCCACTTGTTTCTCCAACATATTTTCTTTTATATTGGTAGCACACGTACCAAATTTATTTCTAAAACTGCCAAGATAACCGATTAAGCTGTGTTTTGCTATCAATCACGAAATTATTATATGCTAAGTGAGGTTTCTATTAGAAACGATGCCCCACAATGGTCATATCTCATTAAATATTAGAGATAAATATATAAGATTTATTAAGAAAGCCGAAGAAAAATGAACCTTAGGAAAAAACTGGACTTTGATGGCACTTTTGAAATTCATAATATTTTAATAAATTACAGCCAGAAAAGATTGAGCAAAAATAATCATATTATTCCCAGACCCCTCTTTCCCACTGGGCACTCTGGGCACGTGCCCAGGGCCCCGCGATAGGTAGTTCCTGCCAGATTACTAAACGATAACCAAAATTCTCATTCTCATGTTTATTGTGTGTTTATAGGAAAACCTATGCAGGAATAATTATAAATTCGGAGTCAGCGAGCACAACAAGTTGAAGAGCAAATTTTTTGTCATCAACAAAGGGCACGAATACTTACGTGTATGAAATAAAAAAATATAAAGCAAGCAAAACACTAATAACTATCCGCTACTCATTTTGGCACCGGTTTTTTCAATATATTATTGTTGCAATAAGCAAAGGAAAGAATCAGTGAAATTTGAAATGAAATCATCAAAAAAATAATATTCATAAACGACATATCTTATTTATCAGCGAATGTCTGTAATGAGTTTATTGACATAATGGGAAAACAGGTGCTAAAAAATATTATAAATGAGGTTAAAACAGCAAAATATTTTTCCATTAGCGTTGACAGTACGCCCGATCTGTCTCATGTTGACCAGCTAACTTTTATAATTCGATACGTGAATGGCCGTGTTCCTGTTGAAAGGTTTCTGAAATTTATACCTATTATGGAGCATAAGTGTGAGTATTTAGCGGAAACCATCTTGAACTTTCTAGAAAACCATGATATTCCCATAAAAGATTGCAGAGAACAAAGCTACGACAATGCTTCAAATATGTCAGGGAAGTACACTGGTCTACAAGCAAGAATCAAGGAGAAATGTGAATTTGCCACCTTTGTACCATGTGCAGGACATTCACTAAACCTAGTAGGTGTACATGCTGCTGGATGTGTATCGGAATCAACAAGGTTTTTTGAAATGGTTCAGAAAGTGTACAACTTTTTTTCGGGCTCTACTCATCGATGGAATATATTGACAGAACATTTAGGTTCAAAAAAAGTTGTTAAAAGTCTTTCACAAATCAGATGGTCAGCCCGAGCATATGCAGTAAGCGCCTTGCATGAAGGTCATAAACAAATTATAGGAGCTTTGATGTTCATCGCAAAAGATACAGAACAGGCACGAGAAACTAGAGACGAAGCCTTTTCTCTGTCCAAAAAAATGGAAAAACTAGAATATATAATGCTTTCGGAAATTTGGAACTGTATATTGGGAAGAATAGACAAAATAAGTAATTATCTTCAGAAAGATACAATGACACTGGACGTTGCAACTAATATGTTTACTTCACTTGATGATTTTATTATTAATCTCAGAGACAAATTTGATTACTTCGAATCGTTAGCCAAACAAAGAAACTCGGAATCTGACTACAAGGACCTACAAGGCTCAAAGAACAAAACGCAGAAGCTGTCGCCAGAGTTTTTTTGATGGCTCTGCGTCGTCAGTTCAACTGAATGGAAGAGATAAATTCAAAGTAGAAACCTTTCTTTCCATAATTAATTCCCTGAGCGTTCATCTTAAACAGCGATTAAGTTCCTATAAGACAATTTGTAAACGTTTTGATTTATTTTTTCGCTTCAAAACTGTGAATTCTGAAGAGTTGAGACTAAGTTGCAAAGAATTTACTGCATTTTATTATGAATATGTTAATCAGAAAGAGTTAGAAATTTAATGTTTGCATTTAACAGAATACTTGAAAATTGTGGACAGTGAAAATGAGGGAACTAATTCTATATTAAAAATATATCAACTTTTGAAAAAAAACAACATTGAAGACACATTTCCAAATGTAGAAATCGCAATGAGAATCTTTTTAAGCATGATGGTTACTAACTGCAGTGGGGAGCGTTCCTTCTCCAAACTAAAAAGAATTAAAAATGAATTGAGAAGTACAATGCTTCAAGAGAGATTAACCAGTTTGTCGCTGATGTCCATAGAATGTGATGTGCTAAAAAGCATAGAATTTGAAGAAGTGATTAACGATTTTGCGTGTCTCAAATCTAGAAGGGTTCCTCTTCAAACGACGTAAATTAGACGGCAACCCTAATCGATTTTTTTATCGTTACAGTTACCGGCTTAAAGTACAATCAACCATCGATCGATTATTTTTTAAAATTTTAAATTCTACCTAAAGTATTTGCTCCTAATTTTTCGTATTTTTTCCAAAAGAATTAATAAACTGAAATTTCTTGAATTCTAATATAATTGATATCTTACATAGATTTTTAATCACTAACCTGTGAATGCTAAGGGAGTTACTTTTGTGGAAAATATTACATTTATCTATTCGCTTAATGTGAGTATCAATAAAAACCTTATTTATCTACTTTTTTTGTTTATTCTAACAAAATAGTGTTCTGTCAAAGTCATAGGGGCCCCATTATACTAATATGCCCAGGGCCTCTAAAAGGTTAAAGACGGCCCTGAGTTGAATGTTATTCAATTATAGACACGCCTGACTGGCTAGTTTTCTATAAAATTGGAAAGTGTGTACCTTCCATACATATGGCCAATTAAACCAACATATTTTAAATTGACGTCTAAACTAATGGATCGATTTTCGTGAAATTCGCACAGTATATTCATATTCAAGTTAATATCGGGGAAATGTCTTGGCGCCGCCCAAACCACCTCACATTGGAGGAACAAAAATGAAATTTAACATATAAGCTACTGATGTAGAAAGAAATATGTTCGAATAAAAAGCGTGCAACAGCTTATCCCTTTTAAAGAATTTATTGCAGCGGTCATAGTCGTGAGAGTTTAACAGCTCTCACGAAATAGCCGTATATCATATTAGGTTAGTGTTGACAACGCTCACATTTTTGAAGGGCCATATTTAATGAACTATTGGTGGTACAAAAATGCGATGTATAGGTAAGTACGAGTATGTATGTATGAATCCCATTGATATAGAAAGAAACATGTTCTCATAAAAAATGGGTGTTACTATTCTGCTGGTTAATCGTCATAAAAATCTAAGAGTAAGTTACTATAAATCGCGAAATTTTCTAATGCAATACTAGGTAAATATTACGTAAAGGGATGTGACACCGCCTATATCTATTAACATTTAAAACGGGCATGTATCATAAACCATGGATAGTGCTTCTCTCTTTTTAATAATCCGTTAAAATGGTTAAACTTAAAATTAAACATTATGTTGCTTTCAATAACGGAACTATATATTGGGATATGGAGAGAGACATAACCCGCACAAGCTAACTACTAAAAAGGCCATATCTCGTGAATTATTACAGGTATAAATTGGTACCTGCAATGTCGATATTGAAAACAAAACATTCCAACAAAAAGTGGGAAGTGCCAAACTCCTTTTAGAAAACCTGTATCGCGCCTATATCGATCTTTTTCAACAATTAAGATCATGTTGATGTCTGTCACGAAATCGGCATATAATATTTAAAGCCAAGAAGAAATAAGCTAGAGGAATGGCCTTGGCGCGAAATTCATTAAATATTAGTAATACTCAATTATCAACCGAACCAGATTACATTAAGGAAATATTAAGCCAAAAGTCTTGTTATGGATAATTCAATCCATGTTATACTTTAGGTATGGAGTTGAGCATTAGACGAAAATAGAAGATGTTATCATCCCACTTTAATGGTTGCGTTGCAGCGCACGCCGGCCAGTTAGTTTTGCATGAAATTGAATTAAATTTATACATTTCCAAATATTATTTCGTAACAAACACTATTTTATATCCTCCTTTATTTTCCACATCACCATTAACGATTACAATAATCCTTTTCTGAATAATTTTCAACAAACAATTCATTAGAATCCCTTAATTAATTTCATGCAATGGTTCTGTTTGTTATTTCATTTCAGACTCTTTGTTATTCAAAAGGTTGTTTGTTTTTGGTTTCCATACCATTTTTAATATTTCAAGAATTTCATTATTCCATTAGTGTTTACAAGTACAATTATGATTTTCTTTTACGTTAATTATTTTCTTTGTCATTACATTTACATTTTACATTTATTTTCTTGAAAAATAATTACTCGATTAGGCTCGTACGATTCATTCATTGCTTTACAAACATAGATTATTTCGAAAACATAGAGCGTAGCTAATTTATATATAAATTTAAAATTGGTATGCTAATAAGCATTTTGAATTTATTAACATAATTCCGTTTCTATCTTAAGCAGAATATAATCACATTTTAATAGTGAATAGTAGTGCTTTTCAGTAAGGTACTTTATATGTGAGAAGCTTTTCCATATCCTATTCATAGGTTGCAAGGGAATTTGTCCTTCATTAGATAGAGCCAATGATTATTACTGTTTCGTCTCGCCTCAAATCCCCTTTCAGTTACTGGTTACCATAAATGGCTCCCTGTCGATTTCGTTCGCCAACATCTTCGTCTTCCCTCAGTTAGTTAGAATAAAATTATAACTAACTGAGATAGAAATAATATACTAAAAGCAATTACAAATTCTCAATTTCTATTCATCATTAGATAATTCGGACTTTCTCCCATACTCGTATAAGAACTTAGGATATTTTTTCATCTACGATTTTTGTTAATTATAATATTATAATACTTAATAATGATAATAAATAATAATAATAATAAAATTTGAAAATATCAACCAGGTAACAACGCTCTCTCTGGTATCCCCGCACATATATTCATATTTTATACTCAGTCGTACCAAATTCAGTACAAACCAGCGCGGATCATACAATTAAAATGTTTTTTTTTTTTTGTGAAAATAAAAATTAATTGTATTGCCTTGCAAATTGACCAATTTTTCAGAAATCAATCATTGTTCCGTACATAATTTCTAAGCAGAATAACTCCAAGTTCGCATCTTTTATTGTAAGCAAACTCAGAGAAATTTTGGTAAGAATCTAGTGACTTACCACATCTACTTCTGACTTGCCGCACGTTTTTGCGCCAGCATAAAATGGTGAGAGTTTAGTGAGCTTATCTGACTCAGATTTCTTTACTGGTTCCAATATCTTTTGACACGGTAAAAAAATATTTAAAACATCAAGTATTTGTGACCAAATCTGTTTCATTCCGTTTTAGGTCGACTGAGCTATATTCAATCGTCTGACTGGTAGAGACAACAGCTAACGTAAATATTTCTTAAGCTTTTAAAATCTTGGTGCAGATTAACACTTTCTAGTACCTCCCATACAAAATTACCGATTAACCGAAATTCAGTTTTTCTCCTGTAATTTTTTCCCAATTCTTACACTAAAGTAAAGTAAATTTATATCGGTTGTAACGCTCAATAATATGTGACAAAAGCTGAAAATATGTAAAAAATCGATTAATCGATATAAAAATCGATTTAGCCAATATATTCAGATTCGTATATCTCAAACATTAAGCTTTTGGTAAACTGGGGTCTGGGGTCGAAAATGTACAGTTTTGTTAAGCTTTGTTTATAAATTTTCGAAAATTCGCTAGTTTTTCTGGTACTTTGGACTGGTAGGCTGCAATAACATATCCATTGCATTGGTTTATAGTGCTTACAATAGTCAACCTCTTTCTGCGACTTCCCCTAAACTCTACATAATTACTATATATTCTTAGATTCGCACCTTTCATTTAACTACAGCAAATTCAACACAATTTATTACACAGCAGGAGATTAGTAAACTTGGTTATGAGAATGAAAATGAACTGCATTGCCGCACCTTTTAACACACTTTTAAACATTTGGGCCTATTTCATAAAAATCAAAATTTCTGCAGAAGACTTCAGTAAGTTACAGTTTCACTCCTTTTGTAGTCCGCTTATTCGCACCAATACAAAACAAGAGTGAATGGAGGTGTCTGTAAGTCATTTCACCTGACTGCAATATCTGTAGCTTTTTTTTTTTTTCTTTTTTTTTTTTTTTGTTTGAAAAATCATGCAGAGCCACGTAGATTGGCATACATGAAAAACAAAAAAAAAATAAAAAAATAAAAAAATTCTGATGCTAACTAATGAGAAATTTGGGACTTGCTTTCAATTTATGAGATATGACGAAATAAAGAAAATGGCCGCTCTTCCCATTTAAATGTTAATATTTAATACCGCACGTTTAGTAAAAATGAGTTGCAAAATCATCACAGCAGCAAATTTGAATAGATTAATGGTTTTTTTCTAACGCAATTTGATATTTACTGTTAAAACCAATAACAGTTTTTGATTACTGTTCTACTTGTGTTATTATTATAAAAGTTCTCTTAAATAAAATACTTTGTCTCAAAAACAGGCTGTTATTATTAGAACCATAAAAACGTGATTTTTCATACAAATTGCAAACCCGTTTTTTCCCTCATACCTGTTTTTACTCTTGCGTATTTATTCTCAAGTCGAGCATTTAAGTCGAATTTAAAGCTTTCCTAAAAATCAAGTGTATTTTTTTATACAATGCGTCGTTGCCAAACCGACAATATATAAAATAACCTAATATTAAAGCTCGACGTTGGTGACATCTGATACATGTAAGACAATTTTGCGACGTTTACATTTACATTCACCTAACGTTCTCTTGCTTTGCTGGAAAAGCGCCTGTGGTGCCAGAAGTGGTGTGGAAATTGCTAAATGATATATATGTATACTCGTACCTACCTTCCTTCTAGCGAATATATAGGTATAAATATACCTTGAATTAAGGCACAAAAGGTAGAATTGTAACTTTCTGTAGTAGGAAAGATAGAATGACCACAATTTTTGATAAATAGGCTAATTTGTATGTGTGATACTATAAGGTGAGGGGCAATTCAGTCCATTTTCATCCATGGTATTATTTGCCTAAAACATGATCAATTACACTGAATATAATGCAATTCAATAAAAGTTAAAAAAAGGTAATTTGTATTAGAGCTACCGGCTACCGGAGTGCAAGTAAAAAAAAAAAGTAAAGTAAAAAATTGAAAGATACGGAAATAAAAATATATTGACTAAGTCGGTCATTTGTACGCAAGCTATTAAAAATCAATGTGCGTGAAGATGGATTCGGAATCTAACTAGCAAAGCCAAAAACCATGTGTATTTGCCGACCTCTGTTATTGAGTTAACAGAGCTCTGTTGGCGCATTAATTTTGGGGATTATATGGTATTAAATGGTATTTATTATCGAAGGCACTGTAGAGCTTTCAGAAAATTCTGATGTAGAAATAGACATTTGACGTAGTTGTATGAAAAAAGTCTAAAAATTCCTAAATACGAATGGGCATTTATCAGTTACTGTTGAAGTTTATGAGGATTAAGTGGAAGTTTCGAAACCAAAACTTTGATAATTGAAAATTAAGTTGCTAAGTTGAACAGGCTCCATAAGTTCGGCGGGATTCGATCTTTTATACCCACTAAATAACGTAAATAACGTACTGTCCTCTTTCCAAACATACTATATCGACTTTGCACATATTTCCAATGAAAATTGGTGTTTTTTAGTATATCCCTGTTGTTTAAAATAAATGCTAAGCCGATTAATATAAATATTATGCAGTTGTATGCGCCAACGGCCGATGAAACCTCTGAGAAAACTAAATAATTTTATAATGAAATAAAAAAAACTTTTAAAATATGCGATACCCCACGAGCTAAATGTCATAAAAGGCGACTTTAATTCAAAAGTTGGTCTTGGTAAAGTGAATGGTGTCGTTGGCGGCTTTGGTATGGCTGAAAGGAACGATAGAGGAGACAGATTAGTTGAATTTTGTCCAAAACGCTACTTATCTTGGCGCTGATGTGCCTTCTGATCACTATATTATATCAGCTCAAATGAGCATTAAACACAATTCAGTACCAAAAATGAAAAATCTAAAACCCAGACTAGATCTGTAAAATTTGAAAACCCCAGATTTTAAAAGTAATGTGACATTAGAAATAAATACAAAATTGATTCAACAATAGCAACAAATATTTAGGACGCTTTCAAAATTACTCCCAAAACTTTGATAAAAAGTATACTTGGCATACATATTCAATAAACTAAATATGATTGGATGACTAATGAGATCTTACATCTTATGCGTGAAAGGCGTAATTAAAAAAATCAGAATAGTGGGCTCTATAAACGATTAAACAAAGAGATACGCCTTAAAATTCGCCAAGCAAAAATAGAATGGGAAATAAGGAATTGAGTTCAAGCAATAAGGAATTGGGAAATAAGGAATTGAGTTTAAGCAAATTTGCCGGAGATTTCCAGTATAAACTCGTTGGAAGTTCTCTTGAGTAATTTTATTTAGAAATTTGCAAGAATTTTATCTCCTGCATGATATCAGTCTTTTTTAAAAAAGTAGAAACTTGTCAGTTCCCTAATAATCCTAGCTTATAAATTCTAATAGTAGGCGTGGGATATTGCTTGCTTGGACCGATGATACCATACCGATGGGTTTTTATACAATGGCTTAAAATTGCAGTCGAGATTGCAAATCAACCCACAATCGAATTTGAAAACTTTAAAATATTAGGGTGTACTCAGTCAGAACAAAAATTAACGGAAATCTGTGTTTTCTTAGTATAATAAATAAAAGTAATAATAAATAAATAAATAGTAATAATAAATAATAATAATGTTTGTACAGCAATTGCATAGCATCAGGCTATTGTGATTGCAGGAAATAATTGAAGACGCTGTCATGAAGTGCAATTATATTGTTAATGAATGACATAAAGCGGAGTACTGAAGATTTTTTTGAATTTAAAAGCGAAAAGTCTTCGCTTAAGGCAAATTTTATATAATATCGGTTTATATAATTATCTGTTGAAACTGCTTAAAGAAATAAATATCACCTACCTAACAAATGGCCAGCAAAAACAATATAAATCTCATACAGAAGTTGATAAACAAAATATTAATTTTTTATGACAGAAAAGTGAAGATGAAGAATGAAGAAGAGCTCTGACTAGATTTTTCTAAAATTCCAACTTTCTGGAGTTTAAAATAATTGCAGTCTTATTATTGAACGTAAAGGCTCAGCAATTACTTCATCACCGATGTTTCCGTGCAGGTGGACTTGTATCGACCAGAAATTTTTTGTGCTTGGAATAGCATAAACCTGCATCAACAAAAGGGAACAAGAATTCATTGCAGCCGTGAAAAACAATGAGAATTTTTCGATGGTGTGGTAAGAACTAAGATTATTAGGAATACATGATTTAAATTGGGTATTCTGTATATTTTTAATGGAACAAAACGACCAGAAATGTGACTGCTACATAACAATTAGAAATTTCAGGGAATCCACTTGTGGAATCTTCATTTTCAGGATCAATGTTTGTGAAATGCCTGATATGTGCCAAATTTGTTTGAATCCGATACAACTGAGCAAACGATTTCAACGTAAGAATATCGTATAAAGGTGAAATAAGCTATTTGTATAGAATGTACTAAAAGGCGCTGGTTAATCGTGCTATTTCTTTCAGATTTCACGTAGTATATATCTTCACCCAACGTCTGAATTACGCATAAAAGAAGCTAAATGGTAACTTTCTGAAGCCCTTAGTTTGGGAAATGTAAAAAGACTACCGGTTTTGTGGCACTGTAAGGGCCGTGGCAGTGCTATCCTCCTTCATTCGTACAACTAAATGACTGATGCGAGCTTAATTATTCTGAATAAAATACAATGGAATAAAAGATTAAAATGTAGGAATATATAAGTTAAATATGGTAGTTTGTATGGGGGGCAACACAGTAGGAGTGTTCATTCCGTTGATTTTGTCACATTTTGCCCAGTGTTATAATGCAATATAATTGACTAGAATTTAAATAACATCAGGATAGGAATTAGGATTTGCAGAGGAAAATCAAATTTCGAAAAATCAGTCGATTTCACCGCCTATTTCCGTTTTCAGAGTTTGAATTATCAAACACTTTATGTATATGCAAATTTGGTCGATTGGAAGATCTGTGATAAAAATACATGGATTAAATCGGTCATTTGTATGCGAGGTACTGAGGTACTTGACCGATTTTTTCTCCTAGGTGTTACAGTTTTAGAGAAGTCACTTAATCGACTTAGTAAGTCATAAAAAACGTTTGCTCAAAAGATACTTGGTACTTCAAACGAATTTTTCTGGATGTTATGTAACAGTTAAGAAATATTAGTATATCGAATGGAAATTATTTGCAGTCTCACGTTCTTTAAGTCCCCATGCAAATTGACTGATTTAACAAAAATCAATATTTCCCCTACAATTTCTAAGCAGAAAAAGTGGATAATTCTTAATTTTCTTCCGTTTCAGTTCTTGAAGTTCCTGTATTACTTTTAATTTTAGTTTCCTTACAGATAGATAGATACAATTTCAAGCTGCCTGTGACTATTTCAGATTCCAACTTCAAGAAATTTGGTCTTTGATGAATTTTGTTAAATCGACATAGTTAAACATAATACGTAATTTGCAATGTAAATTTGAAATGTAAAATGGAATAACTTTCGCATTGCTGCAAAAATATGGCTTATAATAACGCAACCAAGTACAATTAAAAACCAATTAAATTTAAACTGTAAATATTGAACACAAAATCATCCAAAAGGCATTGAATCGTTTGGAGGCACCAAAGGAAATCTGGGAGAAATTTTAAGAAAACTAATTAACCAGTAGTTAATAAACGTAATAAATTCCAAACTGAAGAGTAACAACTCAGATGCCAATCACCCGAAGCTCTTTTTCCAATTCAATGACCAAAGAAAATTAAAATCTTCAAATGCCAATTCGTGTCAAAACTCTAATTTATTTCGAGTACGAATACGAAGTTACTGAGATGGTCGTGATACTACTTCAACAACATTTTGTAAGTGAAACGGTGAGTGGCTCTTAGAATATTTTGTGTACAGTTGCCGTTATTTTACTTTTAATGCAGTAAATTGTGAGACATAATAGAAATAAGCCAGAATATGAGCTATGTGTGGACATAATTTTGTGCTTGATTTAAGAAGATTAAGGTTTTAATATAAATTATATGTAGTATTTTTCATGTTTTTCATCATAAATTCTATCCTAAACTCTTGACTTCAATATTTAATTACCTTCAATACCAGAACACTGTATTTCTACATACTCAGTACTGTATAGATTAAGTCAAATATTATTTTAAGTAATGTAAAGGTAAACAAAGATAAACTCAAGTCCAAAGGCCAATAAATGACAGAGGTTGAAAAATGTTATACAATAATTTTGTGCGGCAGCGAAGACTATTTATTATACGAGTATTACCTACATGATACAGTTTTGTTGGGTACATGTTGCTCACCTTCCCGCAAAAAAGAGCATTCAAGGATCATTCAAAAAGATCCGCAGGTCATAATTCGGTAGTAATGCACATTTTATATCAGTGTACGAAGTAACGCATAATCGCTTCTTTGAAAAAGATGAACGTTTTCATCCCGGAGATTTCAATGTTGAGCCTTAGTGTGGTTTTAAAAAAAAATATTTTGTTTAGGTTATGATTTAGTGATATATTTATCAGTACTTTAATTTGATTCAATTCAGTATAACGAGTATTGGTAGAACTTGATAATGAACGAGAGCAAAACTTTCGCGAAAAATGCTAAAAAAAAGCTTAAAAATCCCCAAAAAAGGTACGTTATAAAATTTTTATTGAATTTTATAATTCTTAACTTACCAGTTGATATCTTTATTTATACTAAAAGTTCTTGCAGACTAAGAAATACATCTGTGGTCACAACCCGTAGCAGCCTAACTCGAGTTAGGACAAAATTGAGTTATTAGCACCATCGTATTCAACGTATCTAAATTTATTTGCTCTAAATTTTTCATGTTTGTATCTCTTCTAGGAAGGCAATTAATCCTAAAAACCTAATAGCTTAAATTCTTTTTCTAAATGACCGTTTTGGCATAACTGCCTAAGTCAATTCAGGATTACAACAAATATAAACATTATTTTTTCATCATTGACTAAATCAACTTAAGTCTTTAACCCAAAAAAATAAAGAAACAATTTTATTTTCCAAACTTGAGTTAAGCTCTTATTCCGAATTATGATTTCGGAAGTAAGTTTTACAAACTTAAAGTTTTTTATTTAATCTGGAATAATAGCCTAACTCAACTTGAACTTTTTGACTTTCTTTCGTTCAACAATTCATAAGAGCCTAAGTGTCTTTTTCGATAATATCTTTTGACTGCGAGAATAAACAACTATTTTTTGTTAACAACTAAGTAAAGAAATTCGTTTCCTTGGAATCTGTAGCAAAGTTTTCCAAAAAAAACTTTAAACTCCTGTACTGAAAATATTGAAAAACAGACTTAGGCTGCTATGGGTTGTGACCACAGATATATGAAATTTAGTTCGATTCAAGAAATTAGAAGAATTAGAAAACAGAGTAATCTTTCTCCAGTTACCGCATTCCTTTTTTTGCCATCCAATTCCTTAGGTTATAATTTTAATCATTGTTATTTACTATTAGACTATCCAACCAACAAAAAGTTTTTATGACGGAGACCGTACGAGCACTTTCTAAAGCGTAAATTTTGATTAACAGATTTTTTGTTTGGATTAATATATTTATGTTTTTTTAAACATTTTTTTAAATCATAAAAATGAGAAGAATTACATTATGATTCGTTTTATATAACAAAATATGTACTTATATTGGTTTTTTCCATCCATCAGACCAAACAGGAATCTGATATTGCATGAAAAGCGGTCATCGACTTAAGTATTCTTAACTGAAACAAATTTGCCTAAATTATTAAAAAAATCTGCAGACTTGAAGGTGAAACAGCTCAATCCACGTCTGACCCCATGAGTCGAAAGTTTTTCGATGTTTTTCACACATTAGTATGATCTCATTCGCGGGAATAAAGGAAATGTTAAAATTTGTCAAAAGATGTTTCCTTTTTTACAATTGAACCACAAACCTTAAAGTTGGATGCATTTCCTTCGGTGCGCAGACGCACCATTAAGTGGTGCTTTACTTAGCAAATAAAAACCCTCAAATAAAAAATGTGTGTGTTGTTTCCAACTGTGAAATATATTAAAATGCTGACGTAACCCAAATTCAGATTTCAATTTTGCTTCAAAATACTGCGTGAAGTTGATTTTCTTACTAATGTTGATGTTGTATTACTGAATGTGTCAAATTTTCATTTATTTTTCAGGTCTAAACAATAATAATGATTTAATGAGATTTTTGTAGCGGTTATTTAATTATTTAAATTTTAGTACCATATTTAAAGTACCACAGTCGGTCTTTGTACATATTTTAAAATTATTATTTATTTAATAAACAAATTCAATTTTAATTCTTATGAAGACATACACTAAAATTTCAGCATTTCATGTTTCTGTTTGAATAATTATTTTTCTACTACTTTTTTCCTACTTTTCTACGAGATATCTGTGCCTGAGATTTTTTAGTTTATTTATTTCAACGCTGCAAAATGTTTCGTAATCACATCGTTTTCTTTTAAGTTGAATGCTGTTGAAGCAATTTTCAGACTTTTTTATGCTGATGTAAGTTTAAATAACATTGTTAGCGGAAAAGAGCCAATAATGTCAAAAAATTATAGAAAAAGGCAGACAAAAAGCGCAAAACTAAATTCAATGTTTGCACGCTAAATAGGGTAAAAACACTAAAAAAATAAATATAGTGAGAAAAAAGGTAAATTGGTAACACAGATTATAACCACTTTAAGGAGACTTTTGTTGAGAAAAAAAGTTCAAAACAGCACTAAATTTCTATAACTGCATGCTGTTAGAAAGAGCTTCCTATGAAATAGAAAATATGCTCATGTATCATTCGTAGGAGCAACCAAAAAGCTATTTCTGTATAATGAAACTGGAAATACTTATCAATACTCCCATGAAACCGAATATAGGAAGTAAAACTTCCCAATCATATACAATTTTGTGAATATGATTTTTTTCATATATATTCATACATAGGGACAAATTTCATGAACATTTAAAAACACACATAAAAATCATAATATCTCTCACATAAACTTATTTCACAATAATTTCCATGTGCAGGCATAATAAAAACCACTCATAATATCACCAGCCATACTACAAACCACTTTAAAACAAATTAGTATTTGTTTTAGGAGAACAACTGCATTTTTTTTGTTTGGCCTCTTAAAAGTCCAGCCTCTCGAATGAGCATAGTTCTTCAAATATGTTTATAGATAGCGTGACATACGTTTTGAAGAGGCTGTAACAATTTGTGAAAATTTTGTTCTGATTCATCTAATTTAAAATCGGCTTTTACATTTTGTTTGCAGTGGCTCACGAAATTTAATCCAGTACGGAAATTTCAGTCTGGCCGTACCTCATACAAATGACTTCAATCCTTTAAATATTGTTTTTCTAATAACTTTTTAAATTTCATCGCAAATAAAAAAAATGAATTGCGGGTATGGCCAAAATCAGTTTTTCGCTTATAATTAATAGACTTCAATAGTCTATCATTCCTATTGTTGTGAACAGCGTGTTTCACGATAAATTGCTTTAAGCCCTACAGTAGAACCTAAAACATTTTTGTTCATCCTGCTCTGGGTTTGAACACACTAACGCCGTTTTAAATATTGTTACCATAACTCGAGCTAAGAGAACATTTTACGTTCAATATTTCGGGTTTTTGCCATCCTGCGTAAACTTTAATTCAAAACTTTTAAATTTTGGTAAGGGGACATAGGGCGGGAATATATATAAAAGAAGTTCATCTTACGGAATTTCTCTACTGGTTAAAACAATTAGCCAAAAATATTTTCTGTTTGGTTAAACAGAAGGATAAAATAAGGCCTTGGATTTTGCCAAAAGCTTAAATATTGTTTCATAGACCTTATTGTGTATAATCTTACGTTGTTTCCAGATTTTATTTTAGACTGTTTGTACACAATGGAGATTTGACATTATTTTATTGTCAATACTCTATAAACCAGATGATGATGCCAATAACTTAAGCATGTTGAAGACACATGCAGTGAAATATTTTTAAAAACTTGCTTGATTTTCCCCAAAGTTGAGTTTTGAATTATTAAATAGAACTATAGGCGAGACTTACACCGATAGAATGGAATTAAAGATTGCTTTAGCAGTATCTGTGTTATACTGGTAGACTAATTAAAAAAAATTTGTACCGTCATCCAAAGGAATGGAAGTGTATACCACTTGACACGGGAAGAATCTAAAACTCAGAAGGAATCTTAATTTTTCCACTGTAACCACTAATTAAACCAGAGTATTTGGAGGGAAGATCGTAGCAGTTTACACCTCTCATTCTGGTGCTCCGGCCTCCATTGTACTAAAGCTAGCTAAGTTTGTGTGGAGCGCAATTGGTTTGGCCATAATGTAATTTCGGTTTCTTTTTTCGCACATATTGTGTTTCTGTTACTTTTGAAATGCTTTAACTCAGCTGATTAGATTATATACACCATCACAAGGCCGTCACTTCAATCTTCAGCTTGTGATAACTTCCAATATTTTGTTCCTTTTTTTCAGAAAAAGCAAAGAAGCTTACCGCTTGACGACCATTGAAAAGCCGCATGAACTTGCCAAAACGCTGGACAGATGTTTGCTTTACTTCTTGAAGAAAGTCCACTCACGATTTTTGCTGTTAAAACGCATCCAACACGATCTTCATTTTCACTGGGGATGAAAAATTTACTCTTTACAGCAATGTCAAGCGTGAAATCCTGTCGCAATAAGATGAATGCTCTCTTGAATTATACTAAAAGGTAGTAAATTTAGTGGGATTTTAATGGAATGGTTTACTTTGAGCTAATTCTAAGAAACAACGTTATTAGTTCTGTATCCTATTGTCAACAATGGATATAGCTTGATGAATCACTGGAAAAAGGGTCTGAAATGACGAATCACAATGGCATGATTTCCCACCACGACAACCCTTAGACCTCACATATTATCTTTAAAAATTGAAAAACAAAATTTAAAAAAAATTTTAAACACGAAGTCGAGATAATTTACTTAAGGAATTGTGTTTATTATATAGGTAAAGCTAATGTTTGAAACGAAAAACAAGTGTTCTGTTAACTCAAAAATTAGTCCGTTTTTCTGAATTTCCTCCATTATTTTTTGTTTTTTATACCAAAAACATTATTTTATATGAAGAGTAAAAAGTAAATGTTTTCTTTTTCGAGATTACATTAACCGTACGAGAGTGACTAGAGAGTATATTGAAATTTGTGAAAACTTTTTTGTATAATAATTAAAACATAGAAACAAAAGATACGACGATTACTTTTCAACTCACAAAATCTTTATGTAAAAGATGTTATCATATATATTTCAATTTCAAATTTTGGACGGCTCTAAATGAGTTCAGTTATAGAGAATTATTGCTGTTTTTTCTTTTTTTTTCAAATAGTCGTGAAGTTAATTTAAAGGCAATTCAGTGTAGTTTTTCTCACTCTAAATCTTTTCTTGGCAAAAATAGCCTTCTGTGTGGTTGTTGGCTATTTTTCATGTATCTTCTATTATTCCCAAATCATAGACATCTGTACAAATCTATCCATTGTAATCATATACCATAAACAACAGGAAGTATGAGGTTTATGTTTGATATATAAAGTACAGGCAAAAGAGTACAGGAGAAAGTTGTGCCAACTGAAAGATATCATCGGAATATTTAAATAGAAAGGCGTGGTAATAATTAAGGCTCGTATTTTAAATTGGAGTTGCCACATGATATTTTTATTTAGCGGGAAAAGCAATATTATCAGAAACTAAATCTTTTGGGTAGAGGTATCTTTGGGAAAATCTTACCAATATGATAAATTATCTAAAATAGCATAATATATTAAGACTTGCCAACTTCCGGAAGAACATACCACATGAATCCACATTTTGTGTGGGAGATATTCCAATAGACGTGATAATCTCGCCTAGTTACAGAGTGTAAGTAAAATCTGAGAACAAATTATACCGTCCAAAGGTGTAGTCAGTTAGTTCAAATATTTAAAAGCTATAATAGCAATAATTCCATTTGTGTGGATGGTATCCGGAAAGGAGGGATAGATTGCTCTGACCTCCCAACATATGTTAAATCATTCAAAATAGCAAGACGCCTAACGATTTCACTCCTTCCAAAAAATTACACTTGATTTCATTGCAATGAACAGGTTAATAGAACAACACCTAAGATATGATAGGAAAAATCATGTTCGTGATTTTGTCTCTTGATGAGAGCATTGAAAGAGAGCATTGTTTGGGAACGCTATGACAAAAAAGCAACAATTTACTTTGTATCCCGTGAATATGATGTTTGAGAGTTTCTCACATTAGGCGAGCTTGCACGCTTCCTATTTTTAGACCCACTAAACTGGACTTACAGTTTAACGACGATTCCACACGTCACAGTTTGATTCGACAGTTGCAACGTGGTGACCATCCCTCAAATAATGATAGGTAGCAGTATCGGCTGTTGAACCCGCGATCAAGCGAACGATAATAATTATCGCATCACAGTCGGGTTTCTATGACTATGTAACTTAGAAACTTGGTATACTTTAATCCTTAAATGAAACGCTTTAATTTGTGATACAGTATTATTTCTGTACGTAACCCCTTTTGTCGATATTTCACATATTCATAAACAAAATTTTTAATCAGCAATAATTTGTAAATGAACACAAAATTTCAGTAATTTTGTATACTTTATGACTTTATAACATTCTGAGCGTTTGCCAGCTACCGTTGAAGCTATTGGATATAATCCACATCGTCATTTACGCATCAGCTAAACAAAAGTCACGTTAAGTTGAGTGAAGGGATATGCGCCGTAAATATTTTGGGCCTTAGGATATATTCTTCCGGTTATTTGCATATATATTAGATGGCTGGTAGAAATATGGCATAAAGATCTGGCAAAACTTGTGGGATGATTAGCCTACGTATTACTTGGAGATTTAAAATGCAAATTCCTCTTACATTTCAAGGTAGTCGTAGTATTTTGATTTGTACGTATCTACTTTTCCACTCACTGAACAAATAATCAACATCTGATTTAAATTTCTTTTAAAAAATGCGTTCTAAAAAACAAACAGTTCAGCAGAAATTTGACAACTTATTCCCGCATTAATTTTTTTTCGAAATCTCCAACTCTGAACCCATTTTCATCTTTGTAGTTTAAAGATGACAATGTGATTTTTTTATGTGTTTTAATCTAAGTAACACACACACCAACACACTCACACACACACACGAGTACGCATAGGTACACACATTTGGGTCTCATAAATATTCATTAAAATTTAGTTTGCATGGTCTAGTGTAGAATGTGTCTTTGTATGGGATTGTGTTTAGTATTCTAAACATTCGCTTCAGTCGCTTCCTCCGCTCACTTACACATCTAAGCACACATGGAAAGCTGCAGAAGGTGATGACGCCGAGAGCCGACATAATTATCACTAGTTGCACATGTTGTTAGTGTTAATGCTGCCGCTGTAGTGGTGGGTGGAGAGTGTTACTGTTTGTTGCTGTTCATTGGCTGAGTTTGTTACATAAATTTAAAGTTACCGTTAGTTTTAATAGATTCGCTGCGTTGTCGTTGATGCTGTTGCCGCTGGCCATTTTCTCATTTCATTGCGCTCCATTTTTGTAGTTTCATCTGGCACAGCTTCGGAAGTTGCTGATACTTTTGCATCATTTGTCAACTGAACTTGACAGCATTTACAGTTAGCTTTTAATGATACCTGCAGATGCTCCTATTGGTGTTGCTGTTGCACAAACACTTTACTTTGTATCATACGTGCACGTGCCACTTGAGTTTGTGTGGCAAAGGTTACTTCTTAACTCGACACCGGGTTTCACTACAAATTTGCATAATTACATTTCATTTGTGGTCTTGTTATTATCTTCAAACAAATAGCAATTGAAATTTAGATGGAAATTTCATTCATTTACGAATTTGCGATCTCACAGCACTGCACTAAACCACCTACCGATACGAAACTCACAGCACTTGTTACGTTCCAACACCGAAATTAGGGACGCACGAATATTGTAGCTAAATTACCCATACGTTTATACCACACTCTGCACGCGGTTAATATGGTAGCAACAGCAATTAAACGCTTGGCTAAAATTGTAACCAGTAAAGCGAATTTTGTTTTATTTTCTGTTGTGCTCAATACTTTTGTTGTTGTTCTCTACGGCACCAATAATCGTACCCGATACTTTTGCTTCACATTTCAAACAGTCAGTCAACACACACAACAAATACTAGACACAAGTCCTGTACTTGCTCCTGTTACTCCTGCTGTTGCTGATATTTGTTGCTGTTTACCGAGACAACTGGAGCATATGCCGACAACAGTGCCCGTAGCTAAAGGACTCTTATTAACAACTAAGCACCGACTAAGTTTTGTAACTGTTTATGAATTGTGCCATTCGCCACGAAGCACCAAACTTGAGTTTAGTTGACGGAATGAAGGCTCCACAACGAAATCACTTGTCTAAGTATGCGTGAGCTATCCCCCCTTACACTACAGGGTGAATTCGCCGTAAACGAAGTTCGCGCCTTAATCACATGAACTTCGTTCCCGTGAAGCCGAATCAATTTGTTACAATATAAGAGAGTCCGCACTGCAATAAAGAGAGAAATACACAGTAAGAGAGTTGTAAACCAGCCACAGACCGGCGCCTTGCCATTGAGCCTTAGAGAAAAAACAATGCCGGCTCGTGCCTAAGTCTGATTTCGCTCACAAAATATTGGGCACGAGTAGAACGATTGTCATAGGTTAGTATAAAGTGTAGAGGAACGATGCTAACAAATTTACTGAGACCATCAGGCGATTTTGAAAGCGCAATTTCGTTATGGCCCACTATGAAGACGACGAATAATTTCAAACCTGAAACCTAACATAATCATTTACATGGCCGAAACCTAAAAAACAAAATAAAATTTTGTATTCAATTTGCTTCAAGTTCACTGCTTAGATGTAGTTTGCCTCCCTTTTCAATTCTTTGTCTCTATTTACGTCTCGTCAATTGAGTGTTTTTTTCTGTACATTTCAGGACATTTGATTTAATCTGAACAACCTGATTCCATTATTTTATAAGTCTGTGATTGTGTGAGTGTCCTAGTGGGTTTGCCTTCCATTTCATTTGTCCCCATTTCTTACAGAATTTTTATTATTGTACTTCTTTTTTTGTTTCGTTTAAATGAAATATTTCCTGTTTTTGTTGCTGTTCATTCCTTTGTTATTGGCACGAGTAGTGTAGAAACTCTCAAATGTGGGTCATTCGCATCTGTTACTTTCTGTACTATTTGTCTGCGCACTCACACAGATTCGCCACACAGGAATACATTCACATTCACTAACGACTCTGTACTGTTGCAGTCGGTTGTTACTCTGTGGCGGCTAACACACTGAGAGTTGTCTGCACATGGCCGAAATGTTGTTTTCATTCTCTACTGTTTCTCTTTCTCTTACTCTTTCTCTCTCTTATGTTGCAATTATCACAATATTACGTATCTGAGGTTATTAAACATGTTGTCCGGATAATTTTGGCAATGGGAACAGTTGCTTTATGTTGGCTGGATTATATCATAGTGGAGAGTTGGGAATGGTATCGGGTGGAATAATTGGAGTAACTTTATACTTATTACATTGCCTGAGTATTGCTTTTGGTGTCATAAAACGTCTATTGACGAATTCTTGTTTTGCGTCTACCTTATAGTCTGGACGTTGCACAAACCAATTGCCACCTAAACCTGTCTGTGATTACTGATTTTGCTAGTGAAAAGTAGAGACGATGGTTTCTATGACAGAGGTAAAATGAAATTATCTTCAAAATGAGAAAAAAAATTCGAACTAAACAGACAAATCGTACTATATAGCAATGCAAAAATGGCTTTTTGTCGATTCCGCCATTTTGTGTGGGAGGTTCGAAATGAGACGCGGCGAATTCATCTGGTTACACAATTTTAGACAATTCAAATGTCATGATGGAATCATTATTTTAGGATGGAATCATTATTTCGTATGAGGAGCATCTGAGGTTGTGGGGCAAAATACTTCTATGTCTACCTGTACAGTTATATTAGGCGAATTAAGATACCACGATTGTTTTAGTTGCAGAAGAACAGGTGCAGCAAACCGAAGTTATAGGCGAAACAGTAAATCTTGTCGAGTCTGCAATTTGGTATGGAAGTTACAAGAATGGCGATGGAGAATTGCTCCAGTTACTTTCAAAGTTATAGTGGAGGAAAAAATTGCAGTGCAAAAACCTTAGTAGTTTAGCGTGGATATTTGGAAAAGTTGTGGTAAAAGCAATATTTCAGGCCATTCAGAAAGGGTACTCCAAATTGCCTGAAATGGTAAGTTATATTATTTGACACAAAATATTATGTTCTCAATTTCAAATTGTTGTTGTGTAAATGTAAACTAGAGTTATTGTGTCCACCAGGCGTTCAGTCAGTCACGCAGCCGGCTGGCTGGCAAACAAGCTGAATTCGGACGACATCAAGGAGTAGCTTAAGTCTTTTCTTTTCTTTTTTTTTGCAAAACAGTCGAGAAAAATGTATTTCAGTGTTGCAAGACAGAAAAATCGATACCCTTCTAAGCGTAGAGAATATTTGCATAAATAATTATTGCAATTATTGAAATTATTTATTGAAATTGTTATTGAAATTGTTGTTGAAATTATTGTTGAAGTTATTGTTGAAAGATATCTTTCTTCAATTTTATTTCTTACAGCAGGATGTGTAGGTGAAGTGATAAACAATGATATCACATCAAATGAAATTAAATTATCATCTTCATTCAAATTTGCATCCTGTGATGTCCGTTTTCTTTCTAAGGAGTTCTTAATGTTGTATTCCGGTGATGTAATTGTATTTTTTTTATTCGCATCTTTGAGACAAATCTGTGCAAGTGTAGCGCGTTCACATAATGTCGTGGAATATATAAGTTAACGCGATCATCATCGATCAATAATTCGACAACGGAAAATATGTTCCAGCAATTTGATACAGATGTCGTCAACCAAACACCATCAACGATAAAAATAATAAACTGCAATGCAAGCAACATACTATTTTCCCAGCATTGGCACTAGCGGTATATTCAGCAATGCTACCTGTGGAAATGGTGAAATACAAAATTCTACGTGAGGAGCAAAATCGGCAGTTCAGGAACTAATATGGGGTAAAGTAGTATTTAAGCATATTTGTAAGTTTTATAAGTAAATTCAAAATAAAAAGTTGTCGTAGAAGTAGACAATAATAATTCTTTAATTTATATATATTTTCATGTAAAAATTCTTTGATGCTTAAATTTAATGCCTTAGCTGTCTGCCACCTGAAGTGTCATTTATTTAGTGAAAGGTTTGACACAACCGAAGAACGCTTAAAAATAGTTAATACTTATTGCAGAAGTGGTGATTAAACATCGGCTTTCAATCTAACAAGATCTGCTTCAGTAATGAAGGTCATTTCACACTCGGTGGTTACGTCAACAAGCAAAATTTTCTCATATGGGGCTCGGAGAATCCATAAGTGATTGTGAAAAAGCCATTACATCCGGAAAAATAGAATTTTTGATGCGCATTATGGTCTGGATGTGTTATTGGGCCATATTTTTTCAAAAATGATGCTGGAGGAACCTGAAAAGGATTATTTGGATAATATTTGTTAGGTTTTTGGACGGAAATTCGTTCATAATGACAGCCTGGTGAAGTGGTTGCATTATCGTGGCGAAATCCATAAGTTGTGGAAAGATACAAATCAAATCTTTTTTGATGAATTTGCTATCTCAAACGCCCCATAACGCCCCCATAACACTCAATATTCACCATCTGAGCTTCTGGTAAAGATTTTAAGCGCATAAAACTGCGATAAAAAAACACCTCACCTTTTTTCTTTCGGTTTTAGCTCCGAAGCTTGTTGACCGGTTTGTATTTCAAACTCGTCAACCTATGTCTCATCACCAGTTATAATGCCTTTTATGGATGTGAGGTCGAAATTGATTCGTTCCAGCGTATCTTATACTTTTGCTTTTTCGGAGAAAATTCAGGTCTTTCAGAAAAATCAACCATACAATCGAATAAAATGATACCAAAGGATTCGTAAGACACAGAAAGTTCAAATTTAAAAAACAATTTTCAGCCATCATTTGCTTTAGTTTATCGGCACTGACTTTAGTTAAGAACCTCAACATTGCCTTAACTTTTGATCGAATTTATATTGATATTTCCGGTTTCGGTTGGGATGAAAGGCACCATTTGAAAGCTTGTTAGTTGATTTGCATTTCAAACTTGTAAACCCATGTTCGATTACCAGTTGCAACACATGCAACAGTGTAAAAATTGTGAAAATATACCTATATACTGGGAATTGATCATTTAAAAAGCCCAAAATTGTTTTTGTCTCTAAGTTAGCACAGCTGTCGTGGCGCGGAGTTTAAGCGCGATTCTTAGTTTGTTTACAGTTAATCTTTAGTTTGTTTCGAGATTTTAACAATGAACAAGATACCGACGGAAGAGCTGATCTCAAATTTTGTATTACTAACGGGTTTGCACGTACCAAAAAGACGAAAATGCTACAAAAGACTTACGCAGAATTGACTTTATCAAAAAAACGTTAGGATGAGTGGTACAGTGCATTAAAAAGCGGTTGAGATATTGTGAAAGATTTACCTCGCTCCGGCCGGGCGTCAACGTCTCAAATGAAGTTAACATCAATAAAGTGAAGGAAATGACATCTAAAAATCATCACTTAAGTTTGAGACAGATAGTTGCTGTTTGTAACGATTGTATGGTTACGAAACGCGTTGCCGCTCGACTAGTTCCAAAAGACAAGAATTTTTTCAAAAACTATATTTTGACAAAAAAAACTGAATTTATAATATTTTTAAAATTGTTTCTTTTTTCAATTCCTAGTTTGGGGGTTCCTTTTGTCCATCGGTTTCTCTCAGTTTCTTACCATTCTTTTCATTGAAATTGTTTTTTTTTTTTTTTTTGATTTTGTAATTTTTCTGTAGGAAAGCTTAATATACCAAAAGCATCGATCTTTGACCAAAATACGCCATATGTGAAGGCTGTCCCATTTTTCTTCAATTTATCACATGATACTTTTAAGGTAAGCAGAAAAATTATTTTTTCCACAGAATTTAATGCCAATGATTTCATCTCAAGGCAGAAAATAATTAAAGTTGTTGGCGAGAAAATCCCAATCTCAGATTGATCAAATTTCCGAAATTCGGCTTTTCCTCTGTAGCTCCATATTCGTAACTGGAGCAACTTACATTTTTGTAGACTGTATTTTTTGTAATGCCTGCAGGAATAATATAAATCGACCGATTATCCATATTTCTTCTGGTACCTCCCATACAAATGGCGCATTCAACCCATATATTCTTATATTCATGTCTCTGACATGGTAGCACTAAATTCAGCAAAATTTTGTACATGATGAGCATATGTCAAAGTAAGTATCGCAACGAAAATGTACGGCGTAGCCACTCCCATTCTGGTACATCTCATACAAATGACCTATTTAACCCATATATTATCAGATTCATATCCTGAAGTACGCAAGAAGAAAATGGATCCAAGGAAGCAAACATTTATCATATTTTGTGGTGGGTTGTCATTGGAGGGAAGCACCATCATATGATGGGTTAAACAGGCGTTACGAAAATTCAAATCTTTGGATGCAATTTTTCATTATTGAAAAGAATCGCTTTTTGTGCCAGAAAATGCTCCTACGGAATATGTCGTCAGAAAAAAGTTCCATTGAACAGTATTTCCGCAATATTATTTGCTGCATCCAATCCAGAGGCGGTCATTTTATTTCATACATAATGGCAAGGCCAAAACATTATAATACAATTAAAGTTTCATCGAAATCTTAATTTTATGTGTGTTTTATTTAACATTACTTTTGAAACCGAAAAATGGATAACACTATAGTAAAAACCAACGTATTGTCAATACTTAAGTGTAACTTGGCGGGAAAGATTTGTTATATTCCCAAACTTCTTACCCAATCCTTATGATAACTATTCATGGCAAATTATAATAAATTAAATAAAAACGTTCATGTGTTAAGAATCAACAAATAAAATATACGACTAACATGTAGGCTGATTTTTTAATCGTAGTTTTTTGAAAAGTATTAATATTAAAGTATTTCATTGGAATCGATAAATTGGTCTTTGCCATTTAATTTTTAAAGATAATTTCATGTAAATGTTATCAAAATGTCCATTCGGAAGGTCCAATTTTGCGTTATTTTTTCCCAGCATTTCGGCCTGTATTCCACGAATAACGCGTGTTATGTTATCCTGTGAGGCTTGAATAGTGTTCGGCTTGCCCACATAGACTAACGACTTGACATAACCTCAAAAGAAATAATCAAGAGGCATTAAATCGGACGATCTTGGGGACCAACTCACAGAGAGATAAGCTGCTCACCAAATTCATCTCTCAACATATCCATTGTTTCACGAGCAGTGTGGCATGTTGCACCGCCCTTATGAAAACACATGGCAACCATGTTCAACTCACCCAATTGGGGCAAAAAAAATCCTTGTGGTTGAGTAACACATGCCCAATTGCTGGGAACGGCGACGAATTGACATTTCACTACCGTCATTAACACTGGTCGCTATAGCTGGAATATTTTCCCCGGTATGCACTCTACGCATGCGAGTCGATGGTTTTATGTCCAACAAAGTAAATTTGGTGCGAAATTTGGAGATAACAGCACGAATTGTTGATTCAACAGGTCGATTATGACGACCATAAAATGGTCGTATCAAACGATGCACATTTGTCACAGAGCACGAATTTTGATAATAAATTTCAACGGTTTGCAATCGTTGTTCGTTTGTTAGTCTTTCCATGATGAAATGGCAAAGTAACTTAAATCTTAAAAAATCACCCTGTGCTTAATAAAAATTTATTTTCAAAAAAATGTGGGTGGGTTGGTTCGGAATATTAATATTTAATTATAGGAAATTCTTGCGCTAACCTTCAGGTTCCTATTTGCACAAACAAATGCAAACGTAGACCAGGAATATATGTTTCCCCGATTAGAACCTACAAAATTTGAGTTGTAGAAGTGTTTTGCGGATTTTTCAAACACAAATTTATTCTTTGTAAACGTAATAATTTTCAAAAACTCATTTTTTTAAATAATGAAAACAAAATTTATTTGTGGAACTAAAATAGTTTTAAGAATTTTATTAAAACATTTTTTTACCGTTCTGAAAAAAATCATCATATTTTTCTACTTCAAGTCAGAGTTGCACTTTTCTCAGTTTTTTGTAAAAACAGTATTTAAGCGATCTCTACATAGATGTCATCCGAGTTAAAAATGCTTGCACATCGTTTCCAACATTGGAACTTCTGGCGAAGTAACAAATTCAATGTTTAGCAGAGGCTGCATATTATCCTAATACACACCAATGTGTACTTTTAACTACAGTTTTATGGACGACGTGCCAGTCCGCTGCGAGATAGTGGGCGTACCGAGAGGGTATCACTTCATAAATATGTGTATCTTTTGTCCTTTGTACGTTGTGCTTGTATGGTTAAGCTGTTCGTTCTTTGGCGGCTGGGAACGATACACCGCCTGCCAAAATCTTATTCATCTTATATATATTGCATCCAACATGACAAGAAATTCCGTATTTTTATCGTGTTGAGAATTATACTTCCTCATTCATAACACAAAAATTAGTCAAGTTTCCAGTAAAAATAGACGTGTGCTTAAGGAATAAATGGTAAAGCAGTTGGAAACGCATGTATGTTCAAGTTTTCTCTCACAAGACCACTATTCTTCTACTTATAATATGCGCAAGTCAGAATACCATAGACGATGTTTTAATTCATCGTCAGATAAATATTTGTCCCAAAAACAACAAATCTTATGTAAAATATATTGATTTCACGTATACCGTTTCAGCTAATAGAGAAAAAGCCCGTCCTTGCAGAAGTGAGAATAGTCCTTTTATGGTGCATTTTTTGCCAGTAGACTGATTTAACCACATAGGCAAAGTATCAGCATACTGCAGAATAATTGGCTTGTCAGAAACTTCCTCTTCTCAAACACTCATTTAAACTGGTTATCTAATGAAAATGTAATTTTTAGGTTCCTTTCAATAGCCAGTCCGACATTGACGCCGGTCTCACAAAAAATTATGTGATTTAGAATAGAATTTCTGAGGTCTCTAACGTCTACCACGAAGAGTCTTTAATTAAGCAATATTTAGTAAAATTATAATAAAAATTTGAGAAAATACCCTAGTAGGGGAAAAACTACGCATTCAAGAACTAACCTCACTTTCTGAAAAATAAAAAAATAGGGATTCAGAATGAAAACAGAGCACATTGCCACACCCATTCTGGCATCTCCATTATAAATTAACCGATTGTTCAAAATTCAATCAGTCCTCTGTAATTTCTAATTAGCTTACACTGACTCGTACTTCCCATAAATTGATCGATTTGATCCATATATATTTTTACCTCCATATCTTCCAATCAGTTGTACCAAGCTCGGCCAAATTTGCCATATCCATGCGTTTGGTAATGTAAGATGTGAGACCTAAAATGGGAGCCGACACTTGTACACCCATACAAATTGATCGATTTACCGAGTTTTTTTTCCAATTTGTATTCTACTGTTATCCGAAATTTGAATGTATGGTACTCAAAACTGGCTTGATATTGAAGTGCATTTTCATTATCAAATCAAACTGCATTCATTAATATAGCCTGAGGATTATGAACCTAGTAGAAAGTGGGTTGTTATCCGGTCTACTTTTCCAAATTGTCCATATGAATTTTAATGTAATACACTTGGCAAACATCTATGTAACTGGACCAGACCTAAAAACATTTATTTCGATATAACCGACTTATCGAAATGTAATTTTATTTTGTATGAGAAGCGTTAGAAGGGGCGTGGAGATGACCTCTATTTTCAGGATCTAGTCCAATAAGCGCGTGATGTGTGACAAATTTAACTAAATTAGTTGAGAGACATGAAAAAAAAATTATAGTTTAAATCGGTCACTTGTTTGGGAGATGCTAGAAGAAGCGTGGTTATTTGGTCTCTTTCTCTCAAGTTTTACAGATAAATACCAATCAATATAGTGGGCGAAAAGTTAGCTTTAGACAGCCTACTAACTATAAATTGCAGAGGAAATATTTATTTTCGGAGATGCGGCCAATTTGGTAATTTGGTAATGCATTTCATTTTCATTTTGCCACTCAACACGTACCAAATTTCAAAAAAGTTTGCGCATTCAAACAAGACATGAAATATTTGAATTCATGGGTAAAATCGGTCATTTATGTTGGAGGCTGTGGTTAAGCGGCCAACTTTTTCAAATTCTAGCAAGCATAACGAACCAATTCAATGGATAAAAATACAAGTTAATGCGTTCTATGAATGATAAGTAACAAGTAATAAATTGAATTTTGAAAAATTAATGAATGGGAGGTGTCTGAAAAGATGTGGCGAAACAGCCAATTTGGCAAAATATTAGACTGCTATAAGTTTTATGAAGTTTCGTAAAAATTTACGGAAGTTATCGTGTCTACCAGCCTGCCGCAAAGGCTGACGTCCCCAAATCGACTTAAAAATTCATTAAACATATTTAGTGACATTTGCTGTTGATACATCATCAGTTAATGTTACTTCAACCACATATTCAAAAAACATTCTCTATTTGGAACTGTCAGCTTCACTTCACAACCTACTTAGTTCATGTTCTTCTGTACCTGACCAAGATATTACTAAAAATGGTTGCTATGAAAACAAAAATGCTGTGTGTATAAAAAATTTGTTTGTATCCAAATTATAAGATGTGAAAGATTTTCTCACATTCAGTGAGTTTACAGGCACTTTATTTTTAGGCTCTCTTAAAAACATCTCAGCTTAACGACATTTGCGGTCGTCTCAGTTTGGGAGGCAGTTCCTTACTTGACTTATCGATTACTCGACTACTCGAAGTGTTCGTCAGATACATCGAGGTGACCGCCGCTCAAATAACGGTTGGTTGGTTGTATCGTTCAATGTACGACATTGTCAAACGCTTTAGAAATTTCTTTGCAGTCTAATTACATGAGCCCAAATTTGTGATATTCAAACACTCTTCGCTTTTCTACCTATAGATATAAAATTAGATTTTCTAATTATAAAATGTATTTTCAAGCAAAAATACAGGATAAATCTTTTGGTATGTGAATTAAAAGAGCTATTGAAGAGAGAGCTATACACACGCGCAAATCAAAATCAAAAATTGACCGACCGTGGCGCTATGGTTAGTACGCTCGACTATAGTTGATCTCGGGTTCAACCCCTTATACAAGCACCTATCATTAATCCAGAGGCAGTCACCTCAAGTAAATGCTTCTCAAACTGTGACGTTTGAAGTGTCGTTAAACTGTAGATCTCTTCGAATGTGTCTAAAAATTTAATGTGTTTAAGCGCACTGAATGTCAGAAGCTCTCCTGTATGTCATTCATGGAATTCAAGTGTATTTACTTCTTTTTCCTTATTATCAAAATGAGTATTCTCTTGTGGCAAAGATGACCAGAAAAATCATCAACAATGATGATACCCCTTTTGTATGGAAAATTTGGAACGATGGCTGGTAAAAAATCGCTATACGGTATGGATTATGGGCTGATGGTATCATCGGCCTGTATTTCTTCGAAAACAATGATGGCAATATAATCAAAGGATCGATGATAAACAATTTCTTTTTGAACAAACTTGGTTGGTAAGGGTGTGATTGTTCCAGCAAGATGCTGCTACATGCCACACAGGAACAACTGTTGTTGGAGATTTTCTCCCGCAGAGGCGGCGTAAGCAGGTCACCGAAATCATATGATTTGATTCCGTTATACTTTTTCTTAAGTCGCAAGGTTTCCAAAATCGATATATGTAAATCTGTGTGTGTAAATCGTGTTGTTTACAGCGGCTTATTTGTCGCCTGTGCAACATATGGGTCGTCGGTGTGGTACGAAGCAGTCACGACCTCTGTGGGAAATCTTTTGATGCAGTCATGCCAGCGAGTAATTATGCTCGCTTGCATGCCTGTCTGTAGAACGGTTTCCAGGGATATTCTGCAGGTTTCAATGGGAGCTGTCCCCCTTGACTTAGAGATTCTGCGTCGAGCAGTTGACTTGACTTGATGGAAATCCTGACTTTGATTTTAACTTGAGTCTGGGCTTCATATTGACGGGTCATGGTTCCTGTACAAAAGTGGTTTGGCTGCGAGTAGTATTTGTGACTGTGGGCATCAGACAGAGGATTGGAAGCATGTTTTATGCTTCCTCTGTATGATAATATTAGGAATTTGAACGCATTAGAGATTGTGAGGGTTGGAGATAATTGGGAGGTAACGGACATGTTATCCTCAGGGAACAGGCTGCCTGAAGCACGTCACTTTGCAGGCAGGTTGTTTGCAAGGCGGCGGGGTAGGAGAGAGCGGTAGAGTATGTTGTTCATATCTTGATTGGTGTTAGGGGTTAGGGGCTCTGTTGCGAAAACGCGCTGCCATGTATATTGTACAGTGCACGATGCATGTGGATGTGTGTTGTAGAAGCATGACTCTTCTTCTTGTTCTGGTTCTTGCCTGATCGTAGTGTAGGACACCTTGTGGGAAGCATCGTACTGGCTGTAGTTTACCGACCACGTGTTTTCAGTGATTTTGCGTTGCTTCAGGGTCTTCTGAAGGTAATGCGGGAACTTGGAAAACACTGTTCTTCGTCGATTAGGTTGAGGTGTCTAGTTAGGCCTCACTCCTAACCGGGAGGAAGCTCACTTTATACCAGTAACTTCAAACGTATTTTGGCTGAGAGAGGAAGCAAGCCCTGAGGAAATTTTCAAAGGAGATAAGCTTCTTATTTCAAATTAGTCTGATTTCCCAAAGGGGCGCCGCCTGTCGCAAACACGTTTAGAAACAGTCCCATGTGTGATGGCATACTGTGAGTAAGGCTTTCAATGCGAGATCCACGTAAAATTAGACAAGTTTCGTTGTTGCTGTGCGCCAAAGTAATCCAATACTCTACTTTGTGTGTCTTGCGGAGAAGCCGCTTCTGCAATTTGAACGATAAAACCTTCTATGCATAGAAATCTGAAATAAAACAATGTGTTTTATCCAATTTTAGCATCTACCAGCTCCTATTAGAAAACCTTCTATTGGAAACTACTATAACAAAATACTACAATAACAAAATGTTATTTGTGAACGTACATTTATTGAATAAAATAATAATAAAAATAAATAATAATAATAACCAGCTTCTATAATGTCATATGGCCACGAAGCGTAATTTGTATATAGTTTTGTTTGTTACAATTAATTTGAAAAGAAAAATTAAAAATTAATTAACTGCTCTTAGATAATTACAAATAGTTTAATTTCATATTAATGATATCAAAATATAATTTTTACATGTGGTTGAGTATAAAATGAAGAATATATAATGCAAAAATAATCAATTGGTTGGAGCGAGAATGTTAGAAGTAAATTAACTTCGTGTTTTCGATCTGCGACACAACCATCAAATCTTCTTTAATGTGTTTGATGAACACTTTCTACAGTCCAGCAATCGACTTAAGTAGTAAAAGCTTCTCAAACAGATGGTCATAATCGTCGTTAAGCGGTATATACCGTTCAGTGAGTCGAAAAACAGAAAGCGTTGTATATGAGAAGCTCTCCCATATCACATTCGTAAGATGAAAGGGAATTTGTGTTATTATTATCCGAGTCTTAATTACGTAGTCTTGGTAAAAACAAATCTTTTAATGCAGTATAAGAAGACAATATATTGTGAAAAATATAGTAAATCATTTTTTTTGTACAAAACCGAAATGTAATTATTAGGAAAGCAACTAAGCTCTCTTTTTTTTAATGCAACTTTATTATAAAAATATCTTTGCAAATGATTCATTGAAAGTATTGCCTATCGCTAACTAATACTTTTCCCCATCTTTCTGGCAGAGCTTTCGTCATGGCGGTTAGGTTATGGCAGAATCGACTAGCACTTACAGATGGCGCCCTCTATTGGCAAACAGTGGGAACTTACTTGCGCACCTGATATTTAAAAAAGTTTGCCTGGAACATAAGGACACAAATGTCAAAACGTCAACTTATATTGTGAATGTTACAAAAAGAAATTATTTATATCATTTAGTTCAAAAGCTAAAACCAGTTCACGTATTCAGAGGTTTTCTTCTGCTGCTTATTATAGGAATTTATGGGTGTAATGGCTACCAGGGTCAATATTAAAAGAAGATGGAAGTTTGCATTCTTTTCCTGGCCCCTCTACCCGAACTTCATACAAGTACATGCTTCTTCACCAAATTACCAGATGTTCTTTATCGGAATAGAGTTTTCCTTCACCTTCAGCAAATTTTTTTACTGTATTTTGTTTTCTTTAAGCAAATATTGCTTCATTTGAAGCGGCACAAAAACTTAGTGGGAGCATTCGCCTGTATCATTTGACTACGTGGCTTGCTATTGGTCGGCATATTGGCACATATCGTGAAAAACGTATTCAGCAGTGAATGTGTAAAGTTCTAACAATGTTCAGATTCATTGTTCTATAGCAGGTCTCCCACACCATCTATAACACATTACCATTAAACTACGAGAAAAATGCTTAATATTAAACAAAAAATTTGTATTTTAGTTTTAAAATATCCAATACACATTTTCTGTATATTAATTTACTTGGTTCACACTGCTGGATAACACGTAGAACAATTCAGGAAAATGAAATCAATGGACGACTCCAAAATAGTACAAAAATACAACAATACTTTTGGCAGCATTAGAGTGTCTGGATTTCTTGTACCATTGAAATATACAATTGAAATTATTTGCTATTGAAGTGCTGTCCCAAAATTTGTTGCACAGTGTTTTAAGTTTTTTTGCACATGATAATGAAATCTGTGGGTTATGAGCAGGTTATGATTCATATAAATTATTCAGTGAAGATAATAATTCTTCTTATTGAAACGTTTCCTAAGGTGAATCAAACATCGGATTTTAGAATGGCTGGCAACATTGATAGCCATGAGAGGCACTCAACGTTATTTCATATTTATATGCGGTCACAAACTAAATGAGAACGATTACAAAAGTTGGCAAGAAGGATGTTTATCATTCCAAGTGCTCTCTTGTCACGATGCTTCTGGAAAAATCTCGTTTGTACAGCAATTTGCATTGCGAGCAAATACAAAACTTATCTGAATATTACTACAATACAGTTTTAACTACCAAAGTAGGCAGTTTTATTTCCCCCCGAAGAATTTGCCTGTAACAACAATTTGAGTTAAACTTTCCATTGGAAGTTTTACACTAATTTAATTTGCATTCTTACGTAAATAAATAATATATTTAAATTTAATTTGCATATTAACTACAAATGTTAGCACTTGTATACAAAATAATAATACAATAAACAAAATTTAGCTAACAAAAAACAGCATAATGTTTTAGAAATACGTGAGTACTGTCGAACAACTAGCAAGTCCAATTCACAGAGATATCATCGGACTGTAAGCCAGAAGCAGCAGCCTCATATGTATGGCGATACTGACAAATATTTGCAAATTACCTTGATCATTTCATTCCCCCAAACAAATATTTAATTATGGCGCCAGAACATAATTATGACGAACCTAATAAATGTAACTTCCATCGAGTCTAAGAGTCTAAGATGGATAAGAAGATATAACGCTCAGCTCTGAGTCACCATTTATTTCGATTTAAGTTCACCTCTCGTTCAAAACCGGTAAAGTTAGCAATTATGAACCGATTTGCAAAAAACACACTCAATTTGACTGAGTAACGCTATTGGAAGTGTGTCAAAAAGATCCCGCGTTATTGCACTTACTGGTACGAATTGTGCGACAGCACAGGACATGTATAGTAGGTTCTATAAGCCGTAGTTTTCGATGAAATGCACCCAAATTTTTCGTACACAACCTGGATGAATTATTTACGAGTCCCTTTGATAATATTTGACATCTATTCATGCTTGAATATGGCTGCCACGCAATGCTTTTACTGCTTTCTCAAGCAATGTTTTATACAGAATTTTATTCCGTTTAATGCGCGAGACTTTGTTGAGTCAGATATGAATACTATCGGAAAACCCCAAGCTTGGCACACCTGATCTAACAGCAAATGGAAAGCCCAGTCGTTCATTACACAACCAAAGGATTTTTGTATCTTTAAATGGCAGCCAATCTCAATTTTCGTCATGTGTTTATATACTGTAAATGCTAGCTTTTATAGCCTTTATCTTCAGCGTATCAATCAATAAAAAAAAAAAAAAAAACTCATTGCAGTAATATTTCCTAAAGTCGCGTTTAGGGGTACAAATTGGGCAAAGCCAAAATATTTCTCATGTACTGAAATAGTGTGGTATGTTCATTCGCTTGATATAACCGGTGAAATGGGGGAATTTTGTTTAAGCCCTCAACCCCTGAAATATTACTGAACCTTTGTCCAAAGGAAATAAGGTATATGTCGTTTTTATCATAACTCCTGTAATTTCTGCCCCAATTCCAAGAAATATATTCTAAGCCCCAAATTAGAATTGTAACCTTCGGTACAAATTGGCGGACCCAAAAATATTTGTTTTTTGTCGATTATGCCTCATTTATCTAAAGTTAGCTTGATATAACCGGAGATAAGACGGCATTTACTCCCACAATTTCAGCTACTTCTTGCACAGGTTGGGACATGAGTAACGCTAAGATTTCATCAGTGAATACATTTTTTATTTGTATCTTTTTTTTTGTATCTTTACAGAATTAACTTAATAATACTTGAGAAATTTATGATAGAAAGTATGTTCAATTTTACTTTGAAAGTCAGCATCCGATTATTCAGATCATATCGAAATTTCTTCCATGTTCGAAATGCTCCTAGCGCTCCAAAAATTTACCGTCTGTGATTTACTGTTTGTGATCTTCCGCGTGCTGAAAGACCTCATGAAGTTCGAAATAAAGTGACCATTGCTCGAGAGCAAGCAAGTATTGGTCAAAAACTTCGAAACTTCCTTCAGGCGACGTTCTCAGCAGTTAGAGATATCTAGATAGAGGCGGTCCTTGCAAAGAATTTTACATACGTTACATTATTTCCCATATAAGATTTGGTTTGCGAGTTAAAATCAAAGAATGCACAAGAACGCATTCAATACTGTCGCCTTTAACGTTACTTATGAGCCACCCTTTGTAAATGCAATTAAAGCCTGGAATGTTGATTTCATTATATGTAGATTATAACTTTATTCGCTGTAGTTTCTTACTTGGCATATTTGAGAAAAACGCATCGCCCATAAATTATCATTTCTTGTCCAATTCATGTAAAGTTTGGCCAGCCATAGCATTTTTATCAATTAATATTCGAATGTCCTAACTAGATATTAGGACAGTTGACGTCAGACATTCAGGTATCCGTTTGCAAATGCCTCTAACCTTAATATATAATGTCTTTCATGGCTTTTGAAATATCAATGGGATTTCTACAAAATCTTGGGCACAGTAAACTCACAATTAAAACTGGAAACCCTAATCGCGCCAATGTAGGTATCTCTCATATCAATGACGGATTTGATCAAATTCAATTCGCTTATAAATTAGAATCCATAAGCTTCATTATCCTAATAATAATGTAACTTGTGAATCTGGCGCAATTTTTCCGACCTCTAATACTAAAGTGTAATATAATTTCGTCATGCCAACTTATGCTTGAACGCGCCAATTTATTTGCACATTCCTTAGCCATGATTTAAACTAAGGAAAAATTATATATCAAATATTTTCAATATCAGATTATGTGTATAAATGATAATCCAAATCTGTTATCATAACTTTTAAAGTATATTCGCTCTTCCAATAAAATATCATTTATTGTAATTTGTCTACTACTTTCTAACTTTGTATCTGGACAATCCTGCTGTCCCCGTTCTTGTAAATCACTTATTGCAAAAGATGTATTGCAAAAGATGTATTATTCAATTTTAAAGTGCAGTAATACAGATTTATTACTCTACTCCCCATAAAGTTGAATTTTAGGCTACTTGCCACAATTAGCGGCAGTGGAAAAGCTTGCCCTAATACTTCACCTGCCCTCAATGAGGATGGCCGAAGCCCTAAAATATTATTTTTATCTTAGCTTGACAAATTTGTTTTCGAATTCGCTACAAATTTTAACAGAACAATTTTATTTCTTCGCTCCTGTTGTGGACTGCATCTGCATGTGTTCTGGACCTCCCCCACGAAGTAGCAACTTTGTTCAATATTGTTGAGTTCCCCTTCATACCGGATGGCGGTGATGCGAGGTTTACATAGAGTGCCTTAAAAGAAAATCGGTGTTTAGTGAAACGATAAAAAATATGTCATTTAACAGAAAAAAAAAGTTTTATAATTATTATTAATTTGGCAAATTTATTTCAAATAACATCGTTCAAATATAAATCCTCGCTTTCGCTTTCTTACAAAATTTTTTGGTTATAGCCTGGAAACTTTTGCAGTTCAGGTATGAAGAAGTTGTCTACCGTCTCCATATAACGCTCTGAATTCATTGTACCTGAACATCTCTATTCATCTTCAAAAAAAGTAAGGACCGATAATTCCTCGGCCAAAATCCTGGAATAAAGAGGTTTCTGAGGCTTGCGTTACGAATTTGTTGCACTCCCGTGACGACAATTATGCTTATGTACGCACCCATCCAAAAAAAAAAAAAAAAATGATGTTGAAAAGCGCTCGTTTGAGTAGTTTATGAAGAAATCACGCCTCTGGATAGAGCAGAATCTTCTACGCGCTACAATTGACGAATCAGTGTTTTTGCAAAACTCTCATACGAACAGCGCGCAGTCTGCTCTCGAGAAACGCTCCATAGCAACTGAATTTTCAGACACCATGTGCACGGACGTCTTCGAGTCCGCCTATCTGACAGAGGTATCTTTGCGGCGGATTATGGTAACGTTTACTGGAGTCCCTAAAAATTTTCGAGATCACTCTATTTCTCTTTGTGTTTTCAGCTATACAAGGAGTTCGATCCACAAATTAGGCACTCCCAGTGAGAAACCATAACGCAACGTTGCCAGATAAACCTGTGTTTAGGTTGCGACTCGGCTTAAGATGCAAATTTTATTTAATATTGGAAAAGAACTGGATGGGATTTTATAGTGCTTTGATCGCATATAGATAATTTAATAAACTTAGTTTTCCCGTCGCTTTAAACTCCTTAACTTCTGTTAGCCAACAATGTAATAAGGTCATACAGTTACTCTGATTATTCTCATAACAAACATGCGATCCGAATGAAATAATTCATTACTTGGGTTTTAGCCTGACCTCCAGTTATCGTTTGGAAATTTTACATGGCACCGTTCACCGGTCAGTTAAAATCTTCATATATATAGGTATGTTCGAGTATATCTTCGTATAGCCTTAAAGTATACCAATACTAACATTAACTAAAAGGGAAACGGCATGGAGGACGTTTTCCATTACAACACTAACAAAATCATCTTAATACTTTGACTTCACGTAAATACGTGTCAGGAATGCATATTTGCTTTTATCCCTATTTTTTTGTAAGCGTATGAAAGTTGTAATACAATTTTAGTCGAGTCGACAGTTCTACTCGAGTCTATAGTGAACCTACAAAAAGAGCTTCATTACCGCAAAATCCTAGGATCGGATGGAGTTATTAATAAAACAAAAACAGCGAACGTATAGATAAACTGGAAAGGCTTAAACAACATTAAAATTATACTTATATTCATCGCGATTTTAATGTTTCGAATTTTTAATTAATTTTTTTCTTACCCTTGCATAGGAAATCATAGGCGGCTGATACTCTGGTAGTGACGTCTCTTTCTTCCCTTGACTGTACGGGCAACACCTTGTTGTGGATTAGTTATCCCTACCTTGCCAAAGAGAGAATGCTGCTGTTATTGTTTGGTAATTGCAACTGATACTGATGGGAAAACGTCCAATGAATATTAAAAGCATTAAAAATTTTAATTATTAAATATAGAGAATAAGAACGAAGACGGTGTTAGTATAACATCGCTCCTAGTAAATATTGCGCTACTGAAAGATAAAGTCCTGAATCTCCTGGCATTCATATGCATAATATCAACTAGGTGATTTACTCAAATAATCGTGTAAAAGTAACCCATTATAATGAGTGGCTTTTTTTAGGCAAATTTAAGTGTTTGCCGGTTACTTTGAGAAGGAACTATGTCAAAATTTACTTCAGTAAACTAACTAAATTGTTAAAAATGCACCGTACATTCCTTACAGTTTAACGATTACAAATCAATTAATGTTTCAATATTTCAGCATTTTGAATCGATTATGTGAATTCGCTGCAAAGTAATCCATTTTTTTATACTAAATTACTCTAGGCAGATTTTTGAGATCACAAAGAAAAAAGAGAAGAGTAATGAAATAGTGATATTGAGGTCATTGGTAATTTCGGATGTTTCACGAACTATATTTTGGAATATATTGAGATAATTAAAATTTCTATTTTATTGTTAATGGTACTGAATGTTAATTTAATTAGTACTGAATATGACATTTGCATATTTTGTACTGTGTGGTCGTATTGGTGATGCTTAGAAGTTTGTGCTCTAAGACAGAATCTGTCCCCTAAATAGGCGATTATGACAGGAGTTCCCAAAGTAACTTTCTAATATTTACAAACACCCCAAAGGATTGGCTCTCTCGAAAAGTTCATATAGTGCAAGTAGGACCATTCGTAAAAACACCGCCCACATCACCTTAATTACATTTGAAACAAAAGGGAAATAATAGTAAGGTCTACTAGATTCCCATGTAAACTGCGGTTTTTTCGCAGAATTATCTTTGAAACGCTTTAGCTCAATTGCTTGATTTCCGTGACACAGCGTTCTATGGTTAACATTCCGAGCTCCAATATGTGACAAGTCACAACATTTTCAGCCACGGAAGCACACTTGAATATTTGTGACATAAATTGTTTGGATGCCTTAACGGAACGCACATGACAAAATTGGTTCGCAAAATTCCGTTTTGAAAAATTCATGATCATAGGCGCAGGAGCGGTCGACCAAAAGCGGTTGATGCGAAGCGAAATCAAAGTCGTTATCATGTTGGATCGATATATTTCTGTCAAAAAATGTTTGAGAAACTGAAAATGGAATATTTGTGTTCTGAATGAGCAAAAGGAAATTCGGTTAACAAAGTAGATGCACTTCCTATTCATTGTTTAAACACAGCCAAGATTATCCCTTTTAAAAAAATTAAAAATGAATTCTTTGCAGCAATATCAATATGAACTGAAGGAAATCTTGATCCTAGCCAGATGATTGCGATCAAACTTCATCAAAAATTGTAATGTAAAGCTTAACGAAACACTGAAAGAAAAAGGATTTTCCATCATGACATCGCTAAGTCTCACTCACCTTTGCAAATAATATTGGATAGGATGTAATCCTTATTTGGCATCTTTGAAATCACATTTATTCCGGATTCTGCCAAATGTTTTGAATGAAAAATCCATCAATACACATAAAAAGCTAAACATAGAGTTGCTTCAGTGGTTTGTTAAGAATAATCAGTCATCATACCAATTTGGCTTCAAAAGTTGGCTACACGATGGAAGAAGTTCATCGATTACAATAGAACTTACTTTGTAGATTAAAATTAATCATTTGAATAAAAAAATCTAGAAAAAAACTGAAATTTTGTCAATTTAACAAAACTTGGTAAATATATGTTTTATTTCATAGCAATGATCTGTTTTTCCCCATGGTAACAATTTATGATACCACTACATAAAAGTAACACTGGTTGCATTACTCGTCAGTATACTCGTATATAAAAATGTAATATTGGTCGTTTGTAGCCTCGGTAACATCCCAACAGATTCTGATGAAATTTGGCGTGTGATCAGTGGTGGTATTCGAGACGAAACTATACGTGAATGTGCTACTTATGCAATTATTGATCATTTAAATCGATTTTTTTGCAGAAGTTTTTGTGAAATTCTAATCGAACTAGGAAACGACATTTCTCAAATCTAGTAGTAATATCGCTTCTGAGGTATAGAAGTGCATTGGGGTAAGTTTTTGAAATATCGAATAGAGGGTATCGACTGAATATAATACATTCCGCCAAAAAAGTATCGGGAATTGACGTCGTAGAACGCATGCTTAAAGTGACTCTCAAAATTGTTTGTACCGCTAAGTTGGCACAACTGCCCTCTACACTGCCGGAGAGTTTGAACGCGATATGTCATTTCATCCGAAATATGTTTTGCTATCCTCACAATGGACAAAAATGTAGAGCAAATAATACGTGTAAAATTTTATATTACAATCGGTATTTTGTATGTCGAATTGCTATAAACGTTATACAAAACGTACCTTCAATCGATTTTATCAAAAACATGAGCATGTGAATGGTACAGCGCACTCAAAAGTAGTCGAGATGTAGTGCATGATTTGGCTAGCTTTGGTCGGCCATCACCACCTTCATTGAACTTAACGTCGACAAAGTGAAGAAGTGGAAATATTCATTTAAATATGAGACGGATAGCTGATGAACTTTCTGTGTCTCATGAATCAATTCATACCTTTCACAAGATTGTTTGGGTATGAGACTAGTTCTTTCTTCAAAGAATCAATGATGCAGAGGTTGCTGAAGACGTGACAAAACGAGTCTGTTTCGACCACACATTCATAAACGCATTCCATTCATATCAAAATCGAACAAAAGTCAATGTAATGTTGGCCGTGTCCTTTAATTACCATGGTTTTTGTCAAAATATCGGACGTTAAATACTGCAAATTATGTGAGCGTTATGCGAGGTCTGAAAGAAAAAATTTATCGGAAAAGGTCGGATTTGTGGAAAGAAAACTCATGGATTTTCCGCCACTATAACGAATCATACCACAAGGCGATCATTGTGAATAAATTTCTGGCCAGAAGGGTTAGAATTATCATCGAACATCTACCGAAACCACCTGATATGCCTTTGGTTGGCCTTCTTTTCTTTCCAAAAATTAAATTACCACTTTGACATCCATTTTCAGAATGTATATCACTATCATTTGACACTGCCGAAATGTAACATCCAGAAGAAAGCGTCTATATAACTATCTTAAATCTTTGTGAAATTTTATAAAATGATATTTGGCCTGATCGTCTCTAGGGACTGCAAATGGACAAAATTTTCCCCCACCAACAGGTACCTCCAACACAAATTTTCAGAAATTCTGATTTTTCCTCTTTATCTCAATCTATTGGACAATAGCAAATCAAATTTACTGCCTAGTATATTGGTCTGTAGTGGATGGAAACATTTGAAAGAATCGACCGATATTCTTTCATAAAGAAAACTTTGGCACAAAGTAAAAGTTTACCACAGCCAGGTGCGAGAATGAAACTGAAGAGAAGAGTCAAGCCCTTTCTAGAAACCCGAATAGAATGTGATCGACTTTCTGAAATGCAATTTATCTCCCGTAACTCCTCACTTGGGGAATATGAAAATTCCTAATTTGGGCTCTCTGATTGTTATTCACTTGGGAGTAACCAGATCCCTTTGCAGAATTTCCCAAGCAGCTCACGACTTCCGACCTTCGGGCAAGTATTCCCTGGTAATGCCATCAGACATCCGTTTGATGGTAGCTAAAGTGAGAAGGTGACTAGTTGAGAAACCTAAATGGCATGCTAACACCGATGTGTCTTAGGCCAGTAGGTAACTTCTGTTACTGAAACTCAACTCACCAGCATAGTGGTCGTTGGCAGTCCCAACACTAGGATCGGATGCAGTGGCTTGATAAACCGCTCATCTTAAAAAATTTTATCATGAAAATACCAAAGGAAATAACGGAACGAACCCACCTATATGCTGAAGACCCTCGCAAACGATATAAGGACCATAATTTAATGATATGCACCTGGAATGTCCACACTCTTTACAGAGAAGGTGCCTCTATCCGACTAGCGGATGCCCTCGATAGATATGAAGTTGACATTACCGCCATCTAGGAAATGCGATGGACAAGAACAAGCTGCCACGCAGAAAGACATATATTCGGATGTGGATTTGTTGTGGAAAAGAGACTGAGACACCTTGTCTCGCGGTTTAACCCCATAAGTGACCATGTAGCCACTATCCGCATCAAAGCCAAATATTTTGTCATAACGTTGATCTGTGCACATGCCCCGACGGAAGAGAAAGACGAGGAGACCAAGGATACATTTTATGAGTGCCTAGAAGAAGCATATGACCACTGCCCTGGGCACGACATTAAAATTGTTCTGAGAGATTTTAATGGCAAAGTAGGAAGGGAAGATGTGCTTGGTCCAACAGTCGGAAAATTCAGTCTAAACGGTAACACCTTCGGAAACGGTTTTATATTGGTTTCATTCGCTGCGGCACGTAATATGGTGGTAAGTGGAACCAGATTCCCGCATAAAGACATCCACAAGGCAACGTGGTTATGTACTGATCATAACACGAGGAATCAAATTGATCATGTGGTAAGGCATGCTTCTAGTGTCATGGATATGCATGTGATTCGTGGTGCTAATATTGACTCGGATAACCCCCTGGTTGCAGCTAAGGTACGCACGAGATTGAGCAGAACGAAAAATGTTCGTAACCAGGCATAAAGAAGCTCGACGTCGCTAGGCTGCATACCCCTGAGATAGCCACAGCCTACTCCACCAAACTGATGTTCCTGATGCACAATGGCAACATATTGCGCATTCTATGACTACTGCTGCAAAAACCATACTTGGGTATGTGAAAACGCGCTCAGACGACCCTATTACGACGAAGAATGCCGCATGTTGTCTGAGGAAAAGGGTGCTGCATACAGGGCAACGTTGCGGCCAACTGTAACGCGTGCAGTTAGGGAGCGATACAAGGAGAAGAGAAGAGAGACGCACCAACTCTTCCCAATACTGCAAAAACTGTATGAGGCCATGTCCGAGTTTGGAATTCCTGCGAAGCTCATACGTTTTTCTAGGATGACACTGGCTGACACGAATTCTTCAGCAAAGATAGGCAAAGATCTTGGCAAGCCTTTTTGCACCAAACGAGGATTTAGGCAGGGCGACAGTCTATCGTGCGACCTCTTCAACATACTGTTGGAGATGATTATGATGAAAGCTGCAGTTAACACGACTGGTGCCATCTTTAATAAAAGCCATATGTTACTAGCATATGCAGATGGCATAGATATTGTTGGGCGAAAACGTGAACGTTGGCAACTATAATTTTGAACTGGTAGAAGAATTCATCTACCTCGGTTCCGCTGTAAACAAAACGAATGACATCAGCGTGGAGATAAAAAGGAGAGTATTGCTTGCTAATAGATGTTACTATCAACGATAAAGCTCTCTGTCGACAAATAAAAATTCAACTGGACCAGACGTTAGTTCTACCCGTCTTGTTATTTGGCGCAGAATCCTGGGTTATGACGCAAACGGATGAATCAGTACTTGCAGTTTTCGAGAGGAAAATACTCCGGAAAATATATGGGCCCTTCATCGTTGACGGAGAACAATGAGCTGTCGCATGAACAATGAGCTGTATGAGCTACATATATGCCGACATCGACGTGGTCAAACGCATTAGTATACAGCGATTGCGTTGGCTAGGTCATGTTGTGCGAATGGACACAAATGCTCCGCACGTAAAGTTTTCGACTACGAACTCGATGGACGGCGCAGAAGAGGGCGACCAGAACTCCGTTTGAAGAACCAGGTTTTTGAAATATTATCCAAGTTTGGTGTGACGAATTGGACGAGAAGCGCAGAAGATCGAAGCGCCTGGAGTTATTTTCTACGGGTGGTGTATAATATGTAAGGCTATCTATTCCAGTCGCCGCACAAGAAGAAGAAGAAGAACTCCTCACTTGTACACTGCAGCAATCGTGGCGTTTGACAATTTAATCCATATATTCTTAACTTCATTCAAGTAGTAGCTCACAGTTCGATCAAATCGGACATACATAATGCGTTGATGAACTTAATTTCGAAAATGAACACGAACTGCCTTGCCGCTCTCTTTAATTATCTTCCATACAAATTGGCTGTTTTATCAAAATTTAATTTTTTGTCTAAAGACACTAATTTTTACGTTTTAGTTTATCAAACTATTTTTGATTGGGTTAAATTACATTTGGTTAAATGCAAAAAAAGTGGACAGTTAAACCCGCTCTTTCTTGTACCTCCCGTACAAATTAGCAAATATAATACAGTATCATAGATTGATAACTTATATTATTTTATTGTACTAAATTCAGAATAGTTTAATAAATATCGGGCAATTAGTGAATTCAGTTCTGTGAATGAGATGACCTGCATATTAGCTTCCCTTAGAGTAACTTACAAACAAATTAGCCGATTTGGCAAAAATCGAGCTAAGGGCAATAATTTAGAATAACTATATTAATAGTCAAGTTCAGTAAGTTACTTCACGGTACTTGTTGATAAGAACTTAATGATTTATCCATTCTAGTACTCCGCTCTCTTTTATACCAATGCAAAAGATGTTGTGTGAAGTTGTGTGTAAGTCAGTTCATCTGAATGAAATTTCTTTACTGCTTTAACATACCAGTCAAACGGTTTTAAGCTAATACTACACATATTGCAATTGTTTTGGAAAACGCAGAAATATCGTAGCAAGTAATTCATTGAAGATTTATTGTAAAACGAACGAACTCTGAATATGTAGTGTTTGAGCAGACGATCAATTCAATCCATTTGTAAAAAAACGTACAGCCTGTTTTGGTAAAAGGCTCAAAACGGTATACAAGTGAATTAATTATGAACGAAAGTATTCTTCATAAAGTTTTTATAAAACGTTTGAAAACTTTCGTCAAATGTCAAAGTTTAAAAAAAAACAATTTTTTTTAACATTTTTTCATATTGGTTCACACAGAAATAGTAGTTCTGTGATAACCTCACACAATAAAAATAAATGCTCTTCAAAACAAAAACACATTTGAACTACAAAGACTAACGCGGATAGCTGTTCGCTTCCTTTTCGAATGAATTGAGTTATACTATTTATGAAAACAAGCTGCAACGTAAAAGCTGACAACGTCAGAAAAAAATATCATTCTGAAGCTTATCTGGCTTAGAAAAAAAATCAAATAGCAATTTGTATTACTGCATTATTGCTTTATGCTCTCACAGGGAAGCGCAAAAACATACCGTCTAGCGAATATTCAATAAATAACCTAGTTGTTATCGGTGCCAAATTAAGAGGATAATTATAAAAAAAAATGTTAAGGCCTACAACACAATACGATACGGTACGCCTGTCCAACTGTGCGGCTGTCCACTTTTTTACACCAAATGTGAGTTTTACATCAGATAAACTTTCGAAATATTGTGATCAGATAGTGGAAGATATGGGATGAGGATACTTAAAGAAAATTTCAAACTTCGATACCAAATCAGGTATTCTATCTAATGATTGAGACAAATTTATTTTTTGAACATTACAACGAAGTGCACGAACATTCATGACAAATACATTTTCTCACAAAACCATTCATATGTAGCTTGTTGGTTGTGTATGGCGGTCGGGCACTGGTTTTCTTATTTGCGAATGTTTCACACTTTTGAATTGTCATAAAAGGAATATTTGTGTTCTCATCCGGATTTCGGTGACATCGTTCACAAAAGCCGTCCATTAACGGCAGTGTCTACCTATCCTGCAGTGATCATGGAAGAGGAAAGAGTGTAAACAACAAATTCAGGCAAAATATATTTGAATTATGGTCCTGAAATAGGTGTCAAACATCGTAAAAAGATAAGTTTTCACTCTCCTCGCTCTTTTTTGTTTTCTTGGGCTTGTTTAAATAAAAAAGCACTTTAGACATTTTAAACTTTTATTGTTGTATTCATTTTCGTGTAACATGTTGGGCCCCATCCCCTCGCCTACGGAAATATCCCATCTGATATTGATGATGGCTGCGCAGAGAGCAGTTATTGTTGTTATAATGATGGCACAGGTGGAAGTGAGGAGCCTCTACGCGAATTCGTTAACATATTTTGATTATACATATCTTCAAACAAACACATATGCATACATACGTACGTACATACATATTCATACATATGTACCCATACATAAGTACACGTATATATTGCTGTTGTTATAAGTGTAACTCAATCGAACCCCTTCGAGGGTTCGAGGGTAGAAATGTGAGTGTTTATTCATGTGGATTTTTATTGACATCCTGTATTTCTCAAGTAAAACATCATAATGTTTTACATCTTTCAAAATTTCAGCCAGTTTTATTGAATAAACTAAATACAAACACAGATGGAAGTTTGCTGCCTTGAGTAGTAGTTGTAAGTGCTCTCTTATATGAGTAGTGTGGAGACATCAGTGTGCCGGCAGGTTTGGTAAATCAGTTTGTTGAAGGATGTTGAAAACAACTGACAAAAGCTATGAGGAAGAAGGCAGCCAACGATAGATACAGATTATTGTCTTATTAAGAAGAATACAGGCGGATAGACCCAAAGTTGGACAGCCAACAACGGTTCTCGAACGGAGGATTATGTACTTGCCACTATGAATTGCAATACGCAGTGTCATGGACGAGATAAGTGGTTGTTGCAAAATCTGTAGGATAATAGAAAGTCATTTTCTCATATATAATATAATGGGTCACTTTTGAATGAAACTTGAACTGGCATTTATATTTATTATTTTTCAATAACAACTACCGCAATCGGAACTGTGTTAACGAAAAGTCCGATATCTACCAAATTTAAATTACCAAATAAAGTGGAGAAAAAATACCGAAGAAGTTACATTTTTTCTTGACAGCTTTGCCACTTGTAACACTTTCGGCCCGTATCATCATTGCTGGCGTTTAAGAAAATATAGATATACTTTTCAAGGTCTGAGATAAATATTTCCAGTTGTTACAAACGAAAGACCGTACCATCGAGATCCCTCTGTTGGGTTCAAGACACAATCGCGGTTGCAGCATTTTCAGTTCAGGAAAATACAAGCATTTCGACTCGGAACTTATTGGAACTTACTCGGAACTTATTAAAGTTAGCAGATAGTCAAGCCATCTAAAAAAAATACTAAAAAACTACCGAAATTGTCGAAGTAGACAATTTATCAAGTTCTTGTCTTGTTTATGCCTCATAAGGCTCATTTTAATCTAAATGGCAATGTAAACCAGCAAAGTTGCCGTATATGGAGTGAAATCCAGAAATACTCCACGAGACGGAACTGCAGCCAGTCACTGTGTGATGCGTAGTTTTATCAAGGTGCATTGTGAGGCCATACTTCTTTAAAGAAAGCGGTGTAACAGTAACTGTCAATGGAGACCGTTATTTAAAGATGTTGAAGGAGTTCTTTTACCAAGAACTGCACACATAACCAGACCAGTTGTGGCGGAGCTCCAACGAAAATTCGCAAACAAATTAATATCCAGAAACTCTACTTTCCGCTGGCCACCAAGGTCAGCTGACTTGACTGCATCAGACTTTTTTTTATAGGGTTATGTCAAGTAA